>CAUJGJ010000253.1:0-162000 GCA_963170055.1 Halisarca cf. caerulea | reverse complement strand
TGACTCCATCTGATTTTGTATTGAGTTTGTCTGAAAACAAAAGTAGTAATGTAAATAACAACAAAACTAAAGCTATGCAAGACATATTTTATACACACATACATGCACACATTGTGAATGCATAAACAAAGAGACTCACATTACAAGACTACACAGCCATCAACAGACCACTATCCAGACAATAATACACAGAAAATACAACAAAAAGGATAGCAATATTATGTCATTAGATGTGCGAACCTTCGCAATGAAACCCACTACACACCAGCAAAGTTGCTGCTCAACACAATATTTGTGACACTACATTTAGAGGATTTCACCTGCTCATAATTTCCATGGTAAGAGGCATGCTATTGTACAAAACTGGCTACCAGCAGACGTTCAACAGCACCTTGCCGGACAGACAATGGGATTCTAAAGCCCCATACAAAGGGTCTTTGACTAACTTTTCGTTAACAGGAGTCTCCTTAACACCTGATGCTTCAAGAGGTGATAAGAGTAGAGAGAACACATCACTCAATGTGTGGAGAGAACACACCACTCAATGTAGAGAGAACACAGTGACACTACTAAATATTGAGGGAGAACACACCGCTCAATCTACAGAGAACATACACTCAATGTACAGTGAACACATCGCTCAGTGTGGGGAGGACACACAATTTAGTGTGTAGAGGACACACCACTCAATGTACAGTGAACACACCACTCAATGTGGAAAAAAACACCATTCAATGTGGAGAGGGAACACAGCCACTCAATGTAGAGAGAACACATCACTCAATGCGGAGAGAACACATCACTCAATGTAGAGAGGATACACACTCAATGTAGAGAGAACACACCACTCAATGTAGAGAGAACACACCACTCAATGTAGAGAGAACATACCACTCAATGCGGAGAGAACACACACTCAATATAGAGTGAACACACCACTCAATGTGGAGAGAATGCACCATTCGATGTAGAGAGAATACACCACTCAATGTAGAGAGAACACACACTCAATGCGGAGAGAACACACACTCAATGTAGAGAACACACACTCAATGTAGAGAGAACACGCCACTCAATGTGGAGAGAATACACCACTCAATGCGAAGAGACCACACCACTCAATGTGGAGAGAACACACCACTCAATGTGGAGAGAACACACTTTCAATGTAGAGAGAACACACCACTCAATGTGGAGAGAACACACCACTCAATGTACAGAGAACACACCACTCAATGTGGAGAGAACCAGGGAAGTCACCAGAGAATAAATAAAGAGTGGCACACATCAATGAAGTGAGTACCATTTGTAGCTAAACATTATTTCCTTATACTCATCCACATTCTATTGCTACACTAAAATCATCTTAGTGTTGCAGTAGCAGAAGATTTTGTTCACCAAAAGTCAGTGGATGAAGTGCATTGCAGTCACATTTGCTGAGCTTGCTAGACTTCAAAGTAGGTGTAAACAATTACTACTCTGCACCCAATCAAATTTTCTGTCACCTATCACAGGCACCTTCATACAGTTCACTGTAGTGTGTGTAGAAATGAGCAGGACTGTTTTATGATGGCTGAATATGGAATGGCTGAGATTTTAAGCGTGGCACTTTGCCACTCTACCGCTCTTTAGTGACCTCCCTGCACTAAATGTACAGAGAACACATCACTCAATGTGGAGAGAATATACACTCCATGTAGAGAGAACGCACCACTCAATGTAGAGAGAACACACCACTCAATGTGGAGGGAACACAACTCAATGTACAGAGAACACATCACTCAATGTAGAGAGAACACGGCCACTCAATTTGGAGTGAATACACACTCAATGTGGAGAGAACACCACTCAATGTAGAGAGAACACCACTCAATGTAGAGAGAACACGGCCACTCAATGTACAGAGAACACACACTCAATGTACAGAGAACACATCACTCAATGTAGAGAGAACACAACACACAATGTACAGAGAACACACACATGGAGAGAACACACACTCAATGGGGTTAGACACACTAGTCTAAAGCTGCATGTGTATGCCCAGCAGTAAACTACTGCATTGTCTCACATCTGCTGATCCAAAGTCACTTGATCCAATGTGCCCTGTGCGCTATAGAGGCAAGAACAAGTGAAAGCTTGTGAAAAGTCAAACAGTAGAGATCATTGCCAAAAAGTCTCAAGAGCTAACTTGACAGTTTGAAGGTAATCCAATCATATGCTTGTCAACTATCGTTCTTCTAGGCTGTGGAGAACACAAAACAAAATACATTATTGTTTAAATACTAGATCCTACAGGCATCACATTACCCACTTTATGCCATAAGAGTATCTATGCTGTAACTTTCGTTAACTGTGTTTTAGTTTCCTAGCCATTCTTGCCTGACTGTGACACACCCTGCAAGGATTCTGAGCATCAAGATAGTATAATCTTTCACCAGTACTGCATCGACGGGGTGTAGACATGTCTTCCTGTACGCTAAGGGGTAGCCCCTCCATTTCACCAATTAATTAGATTTGGCACACAAAGCGCGCCAAAACAAGACAACAGCCAATCAGAATGCTCAACATTAAACGGAAGTAGAACTTTAGTATAAAAGCTGCTGTCCCTCGCCATTTTCCTTTGTGAGTAGTTGTTGTGTTGGTTGCAGGCTCCAATAGCGCTGAATTCAGAAAAGGGGTAACTCCGAACCCGGGTGACCAAACCGACCAGGCTACTACCTTGCGCCCATGCTGGCGGGATCTAGGAAGCCCGTAGTAGTCTCCCTTAAGGGGTCCTGGAGTAAGTCTTCGGTGCGGGGCGTTAAGGGTCAGCCGCATGGCTCTACTCACCAACCTTTTGTCGGTGTACGGTCGGAGCTTGCAGATTGGGTACGGTCCTTGCTCCTTAAAGACGCGGGAGTTGTGAGTTTGAGTTCGCCCTTGCAGTGTTGCTTGCCACATGGTCCTTTGGAGGCAGGTCCGCTTCATTGGAAGTGGGAAGGGCCTGTAAGTTACCGTTCTCTTCTCCATCTCTTTGCTGTCTAGTACCCAGCGGTGTGATGTAAGGCCCGTGAGACTTGCAGATCATCGCCCGGTTACACGTATCGTATGTGTGCCGGTGTACGGTGTCAGTCGATGTACGGTGTCAGTCGGTGTACGGTCGGAGCTTGTGATTGGGTGCGTCCTTGCTCCTAGCAGACATTTTGGTGGGTGTCTGAAAGTACCCAGCGGTGACGTGTCATCGCACGGCTACACTTTGTGTGCCACAGTCGTTGTACGGGTCGGTGTACGGTCGGAGCTTGTGATTGGGTGCGTCCTTGCTCCTAGCAGACATTTTGGTGGGTGTCTGAAAGTACCCAGCGGTGACGTGTCATCGCACGGCTACACTTTGTGTGCCACAGTCGTTGTACGGGTCGGTGTACGGTCGGAGCTTGCGATTGGGTGCGTCCTTGCTCCTAGCAGACATTTGCGAGGCGGTGTCTGAAAGTACCTGTAGTTCCAACCAGCGACTGTCACAAGTGTCTGCCTGAAGATTCCAGGGTAGTCTTGTGGACGATGTGCGACCTGTCTAATTGTGTTCTGGGAGAGGAACTGGTGTTGCAGCTGTTTCAGCATTTTTTGTTGGTAGGTATTCAGTTGCTGATCCGTTTATGTGTACGTTATATCTATAAGAATGAGAATGCCTGGTCTTCGGAATTTTGTCAATTACATATATGTACGTAGTACATATAATTTATAATAATTGTGTACTGAAGACGTAAAATTGCTGTAATTGCTGTGCACTTTCTTGGGTCGGGTCCCTTTGTTTCATTATTTCAGTATCTTTAGGAATCATTTATTTCTTCATTTGATTCATCCATTAAGTCTTGTGTGTGCCTTAGCTGGTGGTGTAGCCGTTTGAAATGCCAAAACTTAGTAGTATATAACCTGAAAGTTGAATTTCAATTTTGTCATTTTTATAGAACCTGTGGCGGCAGCATGGTGGTGCTCGCTTTGTGGGGTAGCTGTGCAGTTGCAGGAGCTCAACACCAGTGGATAGGCATCCGTGGTACTCGATGTGTAGGACGTAATGGTTCCACTACCCTGAAATCCTGCCTGCTCGAGTAGCCTTTCCAATTAGCCACTGAACTGATTGATGTTGTCCATCTCCTCCATGTTGCTGGACCTGTCCTACCAAGACGACCTGAATCTGGTGCATTGTGGTGCTTGGACTAGTCTGAGTAGTGTCAGTGTTCAGGTGTCCAGCAGCTGATTGGCGCCCGTGGTACTCGTTGTGTAGGATGTAATGGTTCCACAGCCCTGAAGTCTTGCCTGCTCGAGTAGCCAGTCCACCCTGTCCATCAATTGATCTGTTCAAAGTGGCACCTCCCAGTGATGTCTAGTCCGGATCCCCTTCTGATGATTCCACAGATGCAACTGATCTGACGGTAGACTTGTCACAGCCTGGCTTTTGGGGCATGATGTACCTCCCCGTCCTCGCCGGATGCCCTGGGCACACGAGTTAGTCGTGTGGCAAAGAGAGGTACGAGAATGACTGCTATTTATAGCTATACTGCATGTTGACAATTACATAGCTAGCATTTAATTTTGCATATTATGACACTATTTGGTTGGTTCTCTAATACTGTTTTGTGTTTTATAATATTATATTCACAAACTGTATACTTGTTAGGTTTGACCGTATATATGCTAGGATATTATGCATTTGATTGATATACTCAGTTGTTAAATTGAAATATATTTCACTACTATTCGAATTCAGACTGAGATTGATTGCATGGTATTTACAATGGGTAGCTCCCATGTACAGTAGTTGGTTCACTTGCTCAGTAGCTGGTTGGTGCACCACACCCAAAACAATGCTATAGGATTCCACATGGGGCCAATGCAGCAATGCGTGACAAACTCTGCAAGATAACTTGTAATTTTGTAGTACACCCATTACAGGCTTACTGCATATTCTCTAAATCGATTTGTCACACCTAGTTCCACAAAAAATTCCTTTGACAAGAAGTATAGAATTTATGTAGAATTGTTTTCCAGAACCTATACCTTTGAGAATGGCTGATGAAACTTTGGAATCAATTAAGGAATGAATACTTAGGCTATTACAAACATATACATGGTTATAATAATCTCAAGTGTAGTGAAAGGAACATTAAAGTGCAGCTCTCTAGTACATAGTTTGCAAGTTTTGAGGGATAGCTCATCACATTGTTATGCCTAGCTGTCATTTTGTCAGTCACACTCAACAGTATGCCTACCCCAACAGAACAAAAACAGCAAATCATTATCTATTGGTAAAATCATTATAATTGTCAAGTTATATGCAAGAGTAAAATGAAACGTTTTAGCTAAAAATTATGCATCATTATGACCATGTAGTTACTTCTGTGCGTGTAGTGATCTCCTAGCTATAAGTCTGGGGTGTGTATATCTGTGTGTTGTTCTGATGTTCTTCAGTGCTAGTGGTGGTGCTTGCTGTGTGTGTAGTGGGTAGTGGGGATTGTGCAGTGGGTAGTGGGGATTATGCAGTGGGTAGTGGTGCATGTGTGTCTGGTTGTGTAGCATGGAGTGGGTACTGTAGAATATGTGGTGTGTACTAATGTATTGCATGTGGAGTGTAAAATGGTGTAGGGTATGGAGCATATTGTGGCATACGTGGAGTGTGTCATGAATGGTAGTGGCTGTGCATGGTGTGGAGGTACGGTTGGCTGAGGGATTGTGGCTGGTGTCTGGGGTGATGTGCCGGGGATCGCAGGAGTTGTGGCTGTCTTGTTGCTAGACACTGAGTGACTATCCTCCTGCCCTTGTGCACTTTCCACCTACAAAGGTAGTGTTCAGTTATATATAGGCTTAACCATACACAAGCTTACTATGTACTTTAGCTCTTTTCTGCTGAGGTGCGGAAAGTTACATCTGTGCTTCTTCTTACACCCATTTGTGATGTTAAAGAATTTACACAATTTAGCGTTAGTAGACTTTTCTATCGGAAAGGGCCAACATCATAAATGAACGCCTTTTACTGTCACAGCCCACACACCTAGGAGGTCTTGGGATTACCAAACCAGACTCAGAAAGTGACCATTGCTATGATGCCTCCAAATGTATCACAGCGCCCCTAGCCAGTCTGATAAAATCACAGGATGTAGATGGATCCGTTGATAAATCCAAAATTGATGATGCAAAGAAAAAGATGAAGAATACTAAGAGAAATCGACTAAAAGCACTTTCAACCGACATCCAGAAGGAGTTAGATCCTGTCAAACTCGGATTGTTTGGATACTCCTGCGAGAAAGGTGCTTCCACCTGGATCTCTGCCTTGCCTATTGCCGAACATCAATTCGACCTTCACAAAAGTGCATTCAGAGATGCAATTTGCATCCGGTATGGTTGGCCTCCCAACAATCTTCCAACTACTTGTGCATGTGGTGCCAAATTTTCAATTGATCATGCCATGTCGTGCCACAAAGGAGGATATCCAACAATAAGGCATAATGAAGTCAGTGACATCACATCTAACCTCCTAACAGAAATTTGCCACAACGTAGCCACTGAGCCAAGATTACAACCCATCTATCATGAAATCTTTCATCATCGTTCCGCCATAACTGATGATCAAGCACGGCTTGACATCCGGGCAACTGGTTTTTGGAGTCGTTCTCAGGAAGCATTTTTCGACGTAAGGATATTTCATCCCTCAGCTCCCTCAAACTGCTCACAATCTTCTACTGCTGCTTACACAAAGCATGAGAATGAAAAGAGACAATATGGTCAGCGTGTCAGAGACATTGAAAGAGGCGTATTCACCCCTCTAGTTTTCACCTCATCAGGAGGAATGGGCAAAGAATGCTCAGTATTCTATAAGAGGCTGGCATCCCTAATTGCCACCAAATCAAGGCAGAACTATTCCCACGTCATCAGATGGATTCGTTGCACCATCCAATTTGCACTGATCCGCATGGCAATCATGTGCATCCGTGGTAGCCGCTCATCTCGCCACCAAATTCCATTATCTGACTTCAATCCCTCTCAGATCCTACTTGCCAATGCTGAAGGCCAGATCAGCAGCAAGTAAAGGATCACTTGTTGACCGATTGACCATTCTTGTTGGTATTTGTGTTTATTCATTTTAATCAATCATATCCTACAATTATACTCTTTAGTACTTCATTTGTATATATATACAACATCATAAATGTACATACAATAATACCAGAACATTTGAAATACGAGGTGTACTTACTGTGCTGTTTAGGCTTGCTAGCTTTGTCAAAATAATTATTGACAAACTGAAAACCCTTGCCAGACATCCTTAGACTACAATACTCTGAATGCTATGGCCACTTAGCTGTCCAGCTTTAAATGTGTGCATGGATTGCATGGCTGGGGGTTCAGTGGAGGTATGATTTTGATGAATTGTTTACCATCTGTTTAGGCTAGGCAATGCTATTAGAGCTTGGGATTATAAGGTGCTTATGAGAAATTATTTGTGCAGGAACTCTAAAACTGCCATGTTACTTTGATAAGGGGCAAGGAGAAACAGCGGAAACAGTGAAAATGGCAAAATGGCTCAAACAGTGGAAATGCTCTCGGTAAGCATTTGCCATATATTGTTAGACCCCACCCACATGTCCAAATGTGTCTACATACTGTAATGTAAATTTTCACCTCAGGAAGTGTCCCCTATGATGCGGAAAGGCATGTGGTGTCGTGGGAAATGTAATTTTTCACCTCAGGAAGTGTCCCCTTTCATGCGGTAAGCCATGTGGCGTCGTGGGAAATGTAAATTTTCACCTAAGGATGTGTTACCTTTGATGTGGGAAGCCATGTGGTGTCGTGGGAAATGTAATTTTTTACCTCAGGAAGTGTTCGCTTTGATGAGGGAAGCCATGTGGTGTCGTGGGAAATGTAAATTTTCACCTCTGGAAGTGTCCCCTTTGATGCGGTAAGTCATGTGGTGTTGTGAGAAATGTAAATTTTAACCTCTGGTAGTGTCCCCTTTGATGCAGTAAGCCATGCGGTGTCGTGGGAAATGTAATTTTTCACCTCAGGATGTGTTCTCTTTGTTGCGGGAAGCCATGTGGTGTTGTGGGAAATGTAAATTTTCACTTCTGGAAGTGTCCCCTTTAATGTGGGAAGGCATGTGATGTCGTGGGAAATGTAAATTTTCACCTCAGGAAGATTTCCCTTTGATGCGGGAAGGCATTTGATGTTATGGGAAATGTAATTTTTAACCTCAGGATGTGTTCCCTTTGATGTGGTAAGCCATGTGGTGTCGTGGGAGATGTAATTTTTCATCTCAGGAAGTGTTCGCTTTGATGAGGGAAGCCATGTGGTGTCGTGGGAAATGTAAATTTTCACCTCAGGAAGATTTCCCTCTGATGCGGGAAGGCATGGGATGTCGTGGGAAATGTAATTATTCACCTCAGGATGATTTCCCTTTGATGTGGTAAGCCATGTGGTGTCGTGGGAATGTGAATTTTCACCTCAGGAAGTGTTCCCTTTGATGCGGGAAGCAAAGTGGTGACGAGAGAAATGTAAATTTTCACCTCAGGAAGTGTCCCCTTTGATGTTGAAAGCCATGTGGTGTCGTGGGAAATGTAAATTTTCACCTCTGGAAGTGTCCCCTTTGATGCGGGAAGTCATGTGGTGTCGTGGGAAATGTAAATTTTAACCTCTGGAAGTGTCCCCTTTGATGCAGTAAGCCATGCAGTGTCGTGGGAAATGTTATTTTTCACCTCAGGATGTGTTCTCTTTGTTGCGGGAAGCCATGTGGTGTTGTGGGAAATGTAAATTTTCACTTCTGGAAGTGTCCCCTTTGATGTGGGAAGGCATGTGATGTCGTGGGAAATGTAAATTTTAACCACAGGAAGATTTCCCTTTGATGCGGGAAGGCATTTAATGTCGTGGGAAATGTAATTTTTAACCTCAGGATGTGTTCCCTTTGATGTGGTAAGCCATGTGGTGTTGTGGGAGATGTAAATTTTCACCTAAGGATGTGTTACCTTTGATGTGGGAAGCCATGTGGTGTCGTGGGAAATGTAATTTTTTACCTCAGGAAGTGTTCGCTTTGATGAGGGAAGCCATGTGGTGTCGTGGGAAATGTAATTTTTCACCTCAGGAAGTGTCCCCTTTGATGCGGGAAGGCATGTGATGTCATGGGAAATGTAATTTTTCACCTAAGTATGTGTCCCCTATGATGCGGGAAACAATGTGGTGTCGTGGGAAACGTAATTTTTACCTCAGGATGTGTTCCCCTTGATGCAAGAAGCCATGTAGTATAGTGGGAAATGTAAATTTTCACCTCAGAAAGTGTTCACTATGATGCGGGAAACCATGTGGTATCGTGGGAGATGTAATTTTTCACCTCAGGATGTGTCCCCTATGATGCGAGAAACCATGTGGTGTCGTGGGAAATGTAATTTTTAACTCAAGATGTGTTCCCCTTGATGAAAGAAGCCATATAGTATTGTCGGAAATGTAAATTTTCACCTCAGGAAGTGTTCCCTTTGATGCGGGAAGCCATGTGGTGTCGTGGGAAATGTAAATTTTCACCTCAGGAAGATTTCCCTTTGGTGCGGGAAGGCATGGGATGTTGTGGGAAATGTAATTATTTCCCTCAGGATGTGTTCCCTTTGATGTGGTAAGCCATGTGGTGTCGTGGGAAATGTAAATTTTCACCTCAGGAAGTGTTCCCTTTCATGCGGTAAGCCATGTGGCGTCGTGGGAAATGTAAATTTTCACCTAAGGATGTGTTACCTTTGATGTGGGAAGCCATGTGGTGTCGTGGGAAATGTAATTTTTTACCTCAGGAAGTGTTCGCTTTGATGAGGGAAGCCATGTGGTGTCGTGGGAAATGTAAATTTTCACCTCTGGAAGTGTCCCCTTTGATGCGGTAAGTCATGTGGTGTTGTGGGAAATGTAAATTTTAACCTCTGGAAGTGTCCCCTTTGATGCAGTAAGCCATGCGGTGTCGTGGGAAATGTAATTTTTCACCTCAGGATGTGTTCTCTTTGTTGCGGGAAGCCATGTGGTGTTGTGGGAAATGTAAATTTTCACTTCTGGAAGTGTCCCCTTTAATGTGGGAAGGCATGTGATGTCGTGGGAAATGTAAATTGTCAACTCAGGAAGATTTCCCTTTGATGCGGGAAGGCATTTGATGTCGTGGGAAATGTAATTTTTAACCTCAGGATGTGTTCCCTTTGATGTGGTAAGCCATGTGGTGTCGTAGGAGATGTAATTTTTCACCTCAGGATGTGTCCCCTATGATGCGGGAAACCATGTGGTGTCGTGGGAAATGTAATTTTTACCTAAGGATGTGTTCCCCTTGATGCAAGAAGCCATGTAGTATCGTCGGAAATGTAAATTTTCACCTCAGGAAGTGTTCCCATTGATGCGGGAAGCCATGTGGTGTCGTGGGAAATGTAAATTTTCACCTCAGGAAGATTTCCCTCTGATGCGGGAAGGCATGGGATGTCGTGGAAAATGTAATTATTCACCTCAGGATGTGTTCCCTTTGATGTGGTAAGCCATGTGGTGTCGTGGGAAATGTAAATTTTCACCTCAGAAAGTGTTCCCTTTGATGCGGGAAGACATGTGATGTCATGGGAAATGTAAGTATTCACCTCAGAATGTGTTCCCTTTGATGTGGGAAGCTAAGTGGTGTCGTTGGAAATGTAAATTTTCACCTCTGAAAGTGTTCCCTTTGATGCGGGAAGACATGTGATGTCATGGGAAATGTAAGTATTCACCTCAGAATGTGTTCCCTTTGATGTGGGAAGCTAAGTGGTGTCGTGGGAAATGTAAATTTTCACCTCAGGAAGATTTCACTTTGATGCGGGAAGGCATGGGATGTCGTGGGAAATGTAATTTTTAACCTCAGGATGTGTTTCCTTTGATGTGGTAAGCCATGTGGTGTCGTGGGAAATGTAAATTTTCACCTCAGAAAGTGTTCCCTTTGATGCAGGAAGACATGTGATGTCGTGGGAAATGTAAGTATTCACTTTAGAATGTTCCCTTTGATGTGGGAAGCCATGTGGTGTCGTGGGAAATGTAATTATTCACCTCAGGATGTGTTCCCTTTGATGTGGGAAGGCATGTGATGTCGTGGGAAATGTAATTTTTCACCTCAGGAAGTGTTCGCTTTGTTGCGGGAAGCCATGTGGTGTCATGGGAAATATAAATTTCCACCTCAGGAAGTGTTCCCTTTGATGCGAGAAGGCATGTGATGTCATGGAAAATGTAATTTTTCACCTCAGGTAGTGTCCCCTTTCATGCAGAAATACATGCGGTGTCTTGGAAAATATAATTTTTCACCTCAGGATGTGTTCCCGTTATTGCAGGAAGACATGTGGTGCTGAGGGAAATGTAAATTTTTACCTCTGGATGTGTTCCCTTTGATGTGGGAAGCCATGTGGTGTCGTGGGAAATGTAAATATTCACCTCAGGAAGTGTTCGCTTTGTTGCGGAAAGCCATGTGGTGCTGTAGGAAATGTAAATTTTCACCTCAGGAAGTGTTCCTTTTGATGCGAAAAGGCATGTGATGTCGTGGAAAATGTAATTTTTCACCTCAGGAACTGTCCTCTTTCACGCATGAAGTGAAGTGGTGTCATGGGAAGTGTAAATTTTCACCTCAGGACGTGTACCCTCTGATGCAGGTAGCCAAGTGGTCTCGTGGGAAATGTAATTTTTTACCTCAGGATTTGTCCCCTATGATGCAGGAAGCGATGTGGTGTCGTGGTAAATGTAAATTTTCACCTCAGGAAGTGTTCCCTTTGATGCGGGGAGCCATGTGGTGAAGTGGGAAATGCAAATTTTCACCTCAGGATTTGTTCCCTTTGAAGAGGGAAGCCACGTGATGTCGTGGGAAATGTAATTATTCACCTCAGGATGTGTTCCCTATGATGCAGGAAGCGATGTGGTGTTGTGGGAAATGTAAATTTTCAACTCAGGAAGTGTCCCCTTTCATGCAGAAATACATGCGGTGTCGTGGGAAATATAAATTTTCACCTCAGGATGTGTTCCCTTTGTTGCGGGAAGATATGTGGTGTCGTGGGAAATGTGAATTTTCACCTCAGGATGTGTTCCCTTTGTTGCGGGAAGATATGTGGTGTCGTGGGAAATGTGAATTTTCACCTCAGGATGTGTTCCCTTTGATGAGGGAAGCCATGTGGTGTCGTGGGAAATGTAAATTTTCACCTCAGGATGTGTTCCCTTTCATGCAGGAAGCCATGTGGTGGCGTGGGAAATGCTAAGTTTAACGCACCAGTATCTCAAACACTACACAAATACTCCCACACCACTTCAGAAACTTCATGTGTGTCAACTGGGAATGTGCGTAGTGCTAGTGACAATTTGTGTAATGTTGGATATGCTGGTACTAATACCAATATTTGTCACTAGCACCACGCACATTTCCAGTGGACACACATGAAGTTTCTGAAGTGCAGTGGGCGTATTTGTGTAGTGTTGGATATGCTGGTGCTAATACCAATATTTGTCACTAGCACCACGCACATTTCCAGTGGACACACATGAAGTTTCTGAAGAACTGTGGGCACATTTGTGTAGTGTTGGATATGCTGGTGCTAATACCAATATTTGGCACTAGCACCACGCACATTCCCTCTGGATACACATGAAGTTGATGAAGTGCTGTGGGCGTATTTGTGTATTGTTGGAATTGGTGGTGCTAATACCACTATTTGTCACTAGCACCACGCACATTCCCAGTGGACACACATGAAGTTTCTGAAGTGCTGTGGGTGTATTTGTGTAGTGTTGGATATCCTGGTACTAATACCAATATTTGTCACTAGTACCACACACATTCCCACTTGACACACATGAAGTTTCTGAAGTGCTGTGGGTGTATTTGTGTAGTGTTGGATATGCCGGTGCTAATACCAATATTTGTCACTAGAAGCACGCACATTCAATCTGGACACACATGAAGTTTTTGAAGTGCTGTGGGCGTATGTATGTAGTGTTAGATGTGCTGGTGCTAATACCATTATTTCTCACTAGCACCACGCACATTCCCAGTGGACACACATGAAGTTTCTTAAGAGCTGTGGGCGTATTTGTGTAGTGTTCTATATGCTGGTGCTTACAATAATATTTGGCACGAGCACCACGCACATTCCCACTTGAAACACATGAAGTTTCTGAAGTGTTGTGAGTGTATTTGTGTAGTATTGGATATTCTGAAGCTAATATCAATATTTGTCACTAGCACCACGCACATTCCCACACATGAGGTTTCTGAAGTTTTGCGGGCATATCTGTGTAGTTTTAAGTATGCTGGTGTTAAGACCAATTTTTGGCATATGGTTACCTTAAAAAAAACTAACCCTAACCCCTACACACATTCCCAGTTGATGCACATCAAGTTTCTGTTTTGCTGTGTGCATATTTGTGTAGTGTTTGAATTGGTGGTTCTAAGACCAATATTTCGCACTAGCACCACGCACATTCCCAGTGGACACACATGACGTTTCTGAAGTGCTGTGGGAGTATTTGTGCAGTGTTGGATATGCTGGTGCTAATACCAATATTTGTCACTAGCACAACGCACATTCCCAGTGGACTCGCATGACATTTCTGAAGTGCTAGTGACAAATATTGGTTTTAGAACCACCATATTAAACACTACACAAATACGCCCACAGATTTTCAGAAACTTCATGTGTGTCAACTGGGAATGTGCGTGGTGCTAGTGACAAATGTTGGTATTAGCACCAGCATATCCAACACTACACAAATACGCCCACTGCACTTCAGAAACTTCATGTGTGCCCACTGGAAATGTGCGTGGTGCTAGTGACAAATATTGGTATTAGTACCAGCATATCCAACATTACACAAATTGTCACTAGCACTACGCACATTCCCAGTGGACACACATGACGTTTCTGAAGTGCTGTGGGAGTATTTGTGCAGTGTTGGATATGCTGGTGCTAATACCAATATTTTTACTAGCACCACGCACATTCCCAGTAGACACACATGAAGTTTCTGAAGTGCTTTGGGCGTATGTATGTAGTGTTGGATATGATGGTGCTAATACCAATATATGTCACTAGCACCATGCACATTCCAAGTGGACACACATGAAGTTTCTAAAGTGCTGTGGGTGTATTTGTGTAGTGTTGGATATGCTGGTGCTAATACCAATATTTGTCACTAGAAGCACGCACATTCAATCTGGACACACATGAAGTTTTTATAGTGCTGTGGGCGTATGTATGTAGTGTTAGATGTGCTGGTGCTAATACCATTATTTCTCACTAGCACCACACACATTCCCAGTGGACACACATGAAGTTTCTAAAGTGCTGTGGGAGTATTTGTGTAGTGTTGGATATGCTGGTGCTAATACCAATATTTGTCACTAGCACCACGCACATTTCCAGTGGACACACATGAAATTTCAGAAGTGTTGTGGGAGTATTTGCTGGTGCTAATACCAATATTTGTCACTAGCACCACGCACATTCCCTCTGGATACACATGAAGTTGATGAAGTGCTGTGGGCGTATTTGTGTAGTGTTGGATGTGCGGGTGCTAATACCAATATTTGTCACTAGAAGCACGCACATTCAATCTGGACACACATGAAGTTTTAGAAGTGCTGTGGGCGTATTTATGTAGTGTTGGATATGCTGGTGCTCATACCAATATTTGGCACTAGCACCACGCACATTCCCAGTGGACACACATGACCTTTCTGAAGTGCTGTGGGCGTATTTGTGTAGTGTTGGATATGCTGGTGCTAATACCAATATTTGGCACTAGCACCACGCACATTCCCAGTGGACACACATGACCTTTCTGAAGTGCTGTGGGCGTATTTGTGTAGTGTTGGATATGCTGGTGCTAATACCAATATTTGGCACTAGCACCACGCACATTCCCAGTTGATGCACATGACGTTTCTGTATTGCTGAGGATAAATTTGTGTATTATTGGAATTGGTGGTTCTAAGACCAAAATTTGGCAATAGCACCACGCACATTCCCAGTGGACACACAAGAAGTTTCTTAACTGCTGTGGGCGTATTTGTGTAATGTTGGATATGCTGGTGCTAATATTAAATATTTGGCACTAGCACCACGCACATTCCCAGTGGACACACATGACCTTTCTGAAGTACTGTGGGCGTATTTGTGTAGTGTTGGATATGCTGGTGCTAATACCAATATTTGGCACTAGCACCACGCACATTCCCATTGTACACACATGAAGTTTCTGAAGTGCTGTGGGCGTATTTGTGTAGTGTTGGATATGCTGGTGCTAATACCAATATTTGGCACTAGCACCACGCACATTCCCAGTGGACACACATGAAGTTTCTTAACTACTGTGGGCGTATTTGTGTAATGTTGGATATGCTGGTGCTAATACCAATATTTGGCACTAGCACCGCGCACATTCCCAGTGGACACACATGACCTTTCTGAAATGCTGTGGGCGTATTTGTGTAGTGTTGGATATGCTGGTGCTAATACCAATATTTGGCATTAGCACCACGCACATTCCCAGTGGACACACATGACCTTTCTGAAGTGCTGTGGGCGTATTTGTGTAGTGTTGGATATGCTGGTGCTAATACCAATATTTGGCACTAGCACCACGCACATTCCCAGTGGACACACATGACCTTTCTGAAGTGCTGTGGGCGTATTTGTGTAGTGTTGGATATGCTGGTGCTAATACCAATATTTGGCACTAGCACCACGCACATTCCCAGTGGACACATATGAAGTTTCTGAAGTGCTGTGGGCGTATTTGTGTAATGTTGGATATGCTGGTGCTAATACCAATATTTGGCACTAGCACCGCGCACATTCCCAGTGGACACACATGACCTTTCTGAAGTGCTGTGGGCGTATTTGTGTAGTGTTGGATATGCTGGTGCTAATACCAATATTTGGCATTAGCACCACGCACATTCCCAGTGGACACACATGACCTTTCTGAAGTGCTGTGGGCGTATTTGTGTAGTGTTGGATATGCTGGTGCTAATACCAATATTTGGCACTAGCACCACGCACATTCCCAGTGGACACACATGACCTTTCTGAAGTGCTGTGGGCGTATTTGTGTAGTGTTGGATATGCTGGTGCTAATACCAATATTTGGCACTAGCACCACGCACATTCCCAGTGGACACATATGAAGTTTCTGAAGTGCTGTGGGCGTATTTGTGTAGTGTTGGATATGCTGGTGCTAATACCAATATTTGGCACTAGCACAACGCACATTCCCAGTGGACACACATGACCTTTTGAAGTGCTGTGGGCGTATTTGTGTAGTGTTGGATATGCTGGTGCTAATACCAATATTTGGCACTAGCACCACGCACATTCCCAGTGGACACACATGACCTTTCTGAAGTGCTGTGGGCGTATTTGTGTAGTGTTGGATATGCTGGTGCTAATACCAATATTTGGCACTAGCACCACGCACATTCCCAGTGGACACACATGAAGTTTCTGAAGTGCTGTGGGCGTATTTGTGTAGTGTTGGATATGCTGGTGCTAATACCAATATTTGGCACTAGCACCACGCACATTCCCAGTTGATGCACATGACGTTTCTGTATTGCTGAGGATAAATTTGTGTATTATTGGAATTGGTGGTTCTAAGACCAAAATTTGGCAATAGCACCACGCACATTCCCAGTGGACACACAAGAAGTTTCTTAACTGCTGTGGGCGTATTTGTGTAATGTTGGATATGCTGGTGCTAATATTAAATATTTGGCACTAGCACCACGCACATTCCCAGTGGACACACATGACCTTTCTGAAGTACTGTGGGCGTATTTGTGTAGTGTTGGATATGCTGGTGCTAATACCAATATTTGGCACTAGCACCACGCACATTCCCATTGTACACACATGAAGTTTCTGAAGTGCTGTGGGCGTATTTGTGTAGTGTTGGATATGCTGGTGCTAATACCAATATTTGGCACTAGCACCACGCACATTCCCAGTGGACACACATGAAGTTTCTTAACTACTGTGGGCGTATTTGTGTAATGTTGGATATGCTGGTGCTAATACCAATATTTGGCACTAGCACCGCGCACATTCCCAGTGGACACACATGACCTTTCTGAAGTGCTGTGGGCGTATTTGTGTAGTGTTGGATATGCTGGTGCTAATACCAATATTTGGCATTAGCACCACGCACATTCCCAGTGGACACACATGACCTTTCTGAAGTGCTGTGGGCGTATTTGTGTAGTGTTGGATATGCTGGTGCTAATACCAATATTTGGCACTAGCACCACGCACATTCCCAGTGGACACACATGACCTTTCTGAAGTGCTGTGGGCGTATTTGTGTAGTGTTGGATATGCTGGTGCTAATACCAATATTTGGCACTAGCACCACGCACATTCCCAGTGGACACATATGAAGTTTCTGAAGTGCTGTGGGCGTATTTGTGTAGTGTTGGATATGCTGGTGCTAATACCAATATTTGGCACTAGCACAACGCACATTCCCAGTGGACACACATGACCTTTTGAAGTGCTGTGGGCGTATTTGTGTAGTGTTGGATATGCTGGTGCTAATACCAATATTTGGCACTAGCACCACGCACATTCCCAGTGGACACACATGACCTTTCTGAAGTGCTGTGGGCGTATTTGTGTAGTGTTGGATATGCTGGTGCTAATACCAATATTTGGCACTAGCACCACGCACATTCCCAGTGGACACACATGAAGTTTCTGAAGTGCTGTGGGCGTATTTGTGTAGTGTTGGATATGCTGGTGCTAATACCAATATTTGGCACTAGCACCACGCACATTCCCAGTTGATGCACATGACGTTTCTGTATTGCTGAGGATAAATTTGTGTATTATTGGAATTGGTGGTTCTAAGACCAAAATTTGGCAATAGCACCACGCACATTCCCAGTGGACACACATGACCTTTCTGAAGTGCTGTGGGCGTATTTGTGTAGTGTTGGATATGCTGGTGCTAATACCAATATTTGGCACTAGCACCACGCACATTCCCAGTGGACACACATGAAGTTTCTGAAGTGCTGTGGGCGTATTTGTGTAGTGTTGGATATGCTGGTGCTAATGCCAATATTTGGCACTAGCACCACGCACATTCCCAGTGGACACACATGACCTTCCTGAAGTGCTGTGGGCGTATTTGTGTAGTGTTGGATATGCTGGTGCTAATACCAATATTTGGCACTAGCACCGCGCACATTCCCAGTGGACACACATGACCTTTCTGAAGTGCTGTGGGCGTATTTGTGTAGTGTTGGATATGCTGGTGCTAATACCAATATTTGGCATTAGCACCACGCACATTCCCAGTGGACACACATGACCTTTCTGAAGTGCTGTGGGCGTATTTGTGTAGTGTTGGATATGCTGGTGCTAATACCAATATTTGGCACTAGCACCACGCACATTCCCAGTGGACACACATGACCTTTCTGAAGTGCTGTGGGCGTATTTGTGTAGTGTTGGATATGCTGGTGCTAATACCAATATTTGGCACTAGCACCACGCACATTCCCAGTGGACACATATGAAGTTTCTGAAGTGCTGTGGGCGTATTTGTGTAGTGTTGGATATGCTGGTGCTAATACCAATATTTGGCACTAGCACCACGCACATTCCCAGTGGACACACATGACCTTTTGAAGTGCTGTGGGCGTATTTGTGTAGTGTTGGATATGCTGGTGCTAATACCAATATTTGGCACTAGCACCACGCACATTCCCAGTGGACACACATGACCTTTCTGAAGTGCTGTGGGCGTATTTGTGTAGTGTTGGATATGCTGGTGCTAATACCAATATTTGGCACTAGCACCCCGCACATTCCCAGTGGACACACATGACCTTTCTGAAGTGCTGTGGGCGTATTTGTGTAGTGTTGGATATGCTGGTGCTAATACCAATATTTGGCACTAGCACCACGCACATTCCCAGTGGACACACATGAAGTTTCTGAAGTGCTGTGGGCGTATTTGTGTAGTGTTGGATATGCTGGTGCTAATGCCAATATTTGGCACTAGCACCACGCACATTCCCAGTGGACACACATGACCTTCCTGAAGTGCTGTGGGCGTATTTGTGTAGTGTTGGATATGCTGGTGCTAATACCAATATTTGGCACTAGCACCGCGCACATTCCCAGTGGACACACATGACCTTTCTGAAGTGCTGTGGGCGTATTTGTGTAGTGTTGGATATGCTGGTGCTAATACCAATATTTGGCATTAGCACCACGCACATTCCCAGTGGACACACATGACCTTTCTGAAGTGCTGTGGGCGTATTTGTGTAGTGTTGGATATGCTGGTGCTAATACCAATATTTGGCACTAGCACCACGCACATTCCCAGTGGACACACATGACCTTTCTGAAGTGCTGTGGGCGTATTTGTGTAGTGTTGGATATGCTGGTGCTAATACCAATATTTGGCACTAGCACCACGCACATTCCCAGTGGACACATATGAAGTTTCTGAAGTGCTGTGGGCGTATTTGTGTAGTGTTGGATATGCTGGTGCTAATACCAATATTTGGCACTAGCACAACGCACATTCCCAGTGGACACACATGACCTTTTGAAGTGCTGTGGGCGTATTTGTGTAGTGTTGGATATGCTGGTGCTAATACCAATATTTGGCACTAGCACCACGCACATTCCCAGTGGACACACATGACCTTTCTGAAGTGCAGTGGGCGTATTTGTGTAGTGTTGGATATGCTGGTGCTAATACCAATATTTGGCACTAGCACCACGCACATTCCCAGTGGACACACATGAAGTTTCTGAAGTGCTGTGGGCGTATTTGTGTAGTGTTGGATATGCTGGTGCTAATACCAATATTTGGCACTAGCACCACGCACATTCCCAGTTGATGCACATGACGTTTCTGTATTGCTGAGGATAAATTTGTGTATTATTGGAATTGGTGGTTCTAAGACCAAAATTTGGCAATAGCACCACGCACATTCCCAGTGGACACACATGAAGTTTCTTAACTGCTGTAGGCGTATTTGTGTAATGTTGGATATGCTGGTGCTAAAACCAATATTTGGCACTAGCACCACGCACATTCCCAGTGGACACACATGACCTTTCTGAAGTGCTGTGGGCGTATTTGTGTAGTGTTGGATATGCTGGTGCTAATACCAATATTTGGCACTAGCACCACGCACATTCCCAGTGGACACACATGAAGTTTCTTAACTACTGTGGGCGTATTTGTGTAATGTTGGATATGCTGGTGCTAATACCAATATTTGGCACTAGCACCGCGCACATTCGCAGTGGACACACATGACCTTTCTGAAGTGCTGTGGGCGTATTTGTGTAGTGTTGGATATGCTGGTGCTAATACCAATATTTGGCACTAGCACCGCGCACATTCCCAGTGGACACACATGACCTTTCTGAAGTGCTGTGGGCGTATTTGTGTAGTGTTGGATATGCTGGTGCTAATACCAATATTTGGCATTAGCACCACGCACATTCCCAGTGGACACACATGACCTTTCTGAAGTGCTGTGGGCGTATTTGTGTAGTGTTGGATATGCTGGTGCTAATACCAATATTTGGCACTAGCACCACGCACATTCCCAGTGGACATACATGACCTTTCTGAAGTGCTGTGGGCGTATTTGTGTAGTGTTGGATATGCTGGTGCTAATACCAATATTTGGCACTAGCACCACGCACATTCCCAGTGGACACATATGAAGTTTCTGAAGTGCTGTGGGCGTATTTGTGTAGTGTTGGATATGCTGGTGCTAATACCAATATTTGGCACTAGCACAACGCACATTCCCAATGGACACATATGACCTTTTGAAGTGCTGTGGGCGTATTTGTGTAGTGTTGGATATGCTGGTGCTAATACCAATATTTGGCACTAGCACCACGCACATTCCCAGTGGACACACATGAAGTTTCCGAAGTGCTGTGGGCGTATTTGTGTAGTGTTGGATATGCTGGTGCTAATACCAATATTTGGCACTAGCACCGCGCACATTCGCAGTGGACACACATGACCTTTCTGAAGTGCTGTGGGCGTATTTGTGTAGTGTTGGATATGCTGGTGCTAATACCAATATTTGGCACTAGCACCACGCACATTCCCAGTGGACACACATGACCTTTCTGAAGTGCTGTGGGCGTATTTGTGTAGTGTTGGATATGCTGGTGCTAATACCAATATTTGGCACTAGCACCACGCACATTCCCAGTGGACACACATGAAGTTTCTGAAGTGCTGTGGGCGTATTTGTGTAGTGTTGGATATGCTGGTGCTAATGCCAATATTTGGCACTAGCACCACGCACATTCCCAGTGGACACACATGACCTTTCTGAAGTGCTGTGGGCGTATTTGTGTAGTGTTGGATATGCTGGTGCTAATACCAATATTTGGCACTAGCACCACACACATTCCCAGTGGACACACATGACCTTTCAGAAGTGCTGTGGGCGTATTTGTGTAGTGTTGGATATGCTGGTGCTAATACCAATATTTGGCACTAGCACCACGCACATTCCCACTTGATGCACATGACGTTTCTGTATTGCTGAGGATAAATTTGTGTATTATTGGAATTGGTGGTTCTAAGACCAAAATTTGGCAATAGCACCACGCACATTCCC
Organism: Halisarca cf. caerulea; assembly: GCA_963170055.1. Lineage (NCBI taxonomy): Eukaryota > Metazoa > Porifera > Demospongiae > Chondrillida > Halisarcidae > Halisarca > Halisarca cf. caerulea. The sequence goes on along the minus strand of CAUJGJ010000253.1, from coordinate 140,342 downwards.
AGTGGACACACATGAAGTTTCTTAACTGCTGTGGGCGTATTTGTGTAATGTTGGATATGCTGGTGCTAATACCAATATTTGGCACTAGCACCACGCACATTCCCAGTGGACACACATGACCTTTCTGAAGTGCTGTGGGCGTATTTGTGTAGTGTTGGATATGCTGGTGCTCATACCAATATTTGGCACTAGCACCACGCACATTCCCAGTGGACACACATGACCTTTCTGAAGTGCTGTGGGCGTATTCGTGTAATGTTGGATATGCTGGTGCTAATACCAATATTTGGCACTAGCACCGCGCACATTCCCAGTGGACACACATGACCTTTCTGAAGTGCTGTGGGCGTATTTGTGTAGTGTTGGATATGCTGGTGCTAATACCAATATTTGGCATTAGCACCACGCACATTCGCAGTGGACACACATGACCTTTCTGAAGTGCTGTGGGCGTATTTGTGTAGTGTTGGATATGCTGGTGCTAATACCAATATTTGGCACTAGCACCACGCACATTCCCAGTGGACACACATGACCTTTCTGAAGTGCTGTGGGCGTATTTGTGTAGTGTTGGATATGCTGGTGCTAATACCAATATTTGGCACTAGCACCACGCACATTCCCAGTGGACACACATGACCTTTCTGAAGTGCTGTGGGCGTATTTGTGTAGTGTTGGATATGCTGGTGCTAATACCAATATTTGGCACTAGCACCACGCACATTCCCAGTGGACACACATGAAGTTTCTGAAGTGCTGTGGGCGTATTTGTGTAGTGTTGGATAATCTGGTGCTAATGCCAATATTTGGCACTAGCACCACGCACATTCCCAGTGGACACACATGACCTTCCTGAAGTGCTGTGGGCGTATTTGTGTAGTGTTGGATATGCTGGTGCTAATACCAATATTTGGCACTAGCACCACGCACATTCCCAGTGGACACACATGACCTTTCTGAAGTGCTGTGGGCGTATTTGTGTAGTGTTGGATATGCTGGTGCTAATACCAATATTTGGCACTAGCACCACGCACATTCCCAGTTGATGCACATAACGTTTCTGTATTGCTGAGGATAAATTTGTGTATTATTGGAATTGGTGGTTCTAAGACCAAAATTTGGCAATAGCACCACGCACATTCCCAGTGGACACACATGAAGTTTCTTAACTGCTGTGGGCGTATTTGTGTAATGTTGGATATGCTGGTGCTCATACCAATATTTGGCACTAGCACCACGCACATTCCCAGTGGACACACATGACCTTTCTGAAGTGCTGTGGGCGTATTTGTGTAGTGTTGGATATGCTGGTGCTCATACCAATATTTGGCACTAGCACCACGCACATTCCCAGTGGACACACATGACCTTTCTGAAGTGCTGTGGGCGTATTTGTGTAGTGTTGGATATGCTGGTGCTAATACCAATATTTGGCACTAGCACCACGCACATTCCCAGTGGACACACATGACCTTTCTGAAGTGCTGTGGGCGTATTTCTGTAGTGTTGGATATGCTGGTGCTAATACCAATATTTGGCACTAGCACCACGCACATTCCCAGTTGATGCACATGACGTTTCTGTATTGCTGAGGATAAATTTGTGTATTATTGGAATTGGTGGTTCTAAGACCAAAATTTGGCAATAGCACCACGCACATTCCCAGTGGACACACAAGAAGTTTCTTAACTGCTGTGGGCGTATTTGTGTAATGTTGGATATGCTGGTGCTAATATTAAATATTTGGCACTAGAACCACGCACATTCCCAGTGGACACACATGACCTTTCTGAAGTACTGTGGGCGTATTTGTGTAGTGTTGGATATGCTGGTGCTAATACCAATATTTGGCACTAGCACCACGCACATTCCCATTGTACACACATGAAGTTTCTGAAGTGCTGTGGGCGTATTTGTGTAGTGTTGGATATGCTGGTGCTAATACCAATATTTGGCACTAGCACCACGCACATTCCCAGTGGACACACATGAAGTTTCTTAACTACTGTGGGCGTATTTGTGTAATGTTGGATATGCTGGTGCTAATACCAATATTTGGCACTAGCACCGCGCACATTCCCAGTGGACACACATGACCTTTCTGAAGTGCTGTGGGCGTATTTGTGTAGTGTTGGATATGCTGGTGCTAATACCAATATTTGGCATTAGCACCACGCACATTCCCAGTGGACACACATGACCTTTCTGAAGTGCTGTGGGCGTATTTGTGTAGTGTTGGATATGCTGGTGCTAATACCAATATTTGGCACTAGCACCACGCACATTCCCAGTGGACACATATGAAGTTTCTGAAGTGCTGTGGGCGTATTTGTGTAGTGTTGGATATGCTGGTGCTAATACCAATATTTGGCACTAGCACAACGCACATTCCCAGTGGACACACATGACCTTTTGAAGTGCTGTGGGCGTATTTGTGTAGTGTTGGATATGCTGGTGCTAATACCAATATTTGGCATTAGCACCACGCACATTCCCAGTGGACACACATGACCTTTCTGAAGTGCTGTGGGCGTATTTGTGTAGTGTTGGATATGCTGGTGCTAATACCAATATTTGGCACTAGCACCACGCACATTCCCAGTTGATGCACATGACGTTTCTGTATTGCTGAGGATAAATTTGTGTATTATTGGAATTGGTGGTTCTAAGACCAAAATTTGGCAATAGCACCACGCACATTCCCAGTGGACACACATGAAGTTTCTTAACTGCTGTGGGCGTATTTGTGTAATGTTGGATATGCTTGTGCTAAAACCAATATTTGGCACTAGCACCACGCACATTCCCAGTGGACACACATGACCTTTCTGAAGTGCTGTGGGCGTATTTGTGTAGTGTTGGATATGCTGGTGCTAATACCAATATTTGGCACTAGCACCACGCACATTCCCAGTGGACACACATGAAGTTTCTTAACTACTGTGGGCGTATTTGTGTAATGTTGGATATGCTGGTGCTAATACCAATATTTGGCACTAGCACCGCGCACATTCGCAGTGGACACACATGACCTTTCTGAAGTGCTGTGGGCGTATTTGTGTAGTGTTGGATATGCTGGTGCTAATACCAATATTTGGCACTAGCACCGCGCACATTCCCAGTGGACACACATGACCTTTCTGAAGTGCTGTGGGCGTATTAATGTAGTGTTGGATATGCTGGTGCTAATACCAATATTTGGCATTAGCACCACGCACATTCCCAGTGGACACACATGACCTTTCTGAAGTGCTGTGGGCGTATTTGTGTAGTGTTGGATATGCTGGTGCTAATACCAATATTTGGCACTAGCACCACGCACATTCCCAGTGGACACACATGACCTTTCTGAAGTGCTGTGGGCGTATTTGTGTAGTGTTGGATATGCTGGTGCTAATACCAATATTTGGCACTAGCACCACGCACATTCCCAGTGGACACATATGAAGTTTCTGAAGTGCTGTGGGCGTATTTGTGTAGTGTTGGATATGCTGGTGCTAATACCAATATTTGGCACTAGCACAACGCACATTCCCAGTGGACACATATGACCTTTTGAAGTGCTGTGGGCGTATTTGTGTAGTGTTGGATATGCTGGTGCTAATGCCAATATTTGGCACTAGCACCACGCACATTCCCAGTGGACACACATGACCTTTCTGAAGTGCTGTGGGCGTATTTGTGTAGTGTTGGATATGCTGGTGCTAATACCAATATTTGGCACTAGCACCACGCACATTCCCAGTGGACACACATGAAGTTTCCGAAGTGCTGTGGGCGTATTTGTGTAGTGTTGGATATGCTGGTGCTAATACCAATATTTGGCACTAGCACCACGCACATTCCCAGTTGATGCACATGACGTTTCTGTATTGCTGAGGATAAATTTGTGTATTATTGGAATTGGTGGTTCTAAGACCAAAATTTGGCAATAGCACCACGCACATTCCCAGTGGACACACATGAAGTTTCTTAACTGCTGTGGGCGTATTTGTGTAATGTTGGATATGCTGGTGCTAAAACCAATATTTGGCACTAGCACCACGCACATTCCCAGTGGACACACATGACCTTTCTGAAGTGCTGTGGGCGTATTTGTGTAGTGTTGGATATGCTGGTGCTTATACCAATATTTGGCACTAGCACCACGCACATTCCCAGTGGACACACATGAAGTTTCTTAACTACTAAGGGCGTATTTGTGTAATGTTGGATATGCTGGTGCTAATACCAATATTTGGCACTAGCACCACGCACATTCGCAGTGGACACACATGACCTTTCTGAAGTGCTGTGGGCGTATTTGTGTAGTGTTGGATATGCTGGTGCTAATACCAATATTTGGCACTAGCACCACGCACATTCCCAGTGGACACACATGACCTTTCTGAAGTGCTGTGGGCGTATTTGTGTAGTGTTGGATATGCTGGTGCTAATACCAATATTTGGCACTAGCACCACGCACATTCCCAGTGGACACACATGAAGTTTCTGAAGTGCTGTGGGCGTATTTGTGTAGTGTTGGATATGCTGGTGCTAATGCCAATATTTGGCACTAGCACCACGCACATTCCCAGTGGACACACATGACCTTTCTGAAGTGCTGTGGGCGTATTTGTGTAGTGTTGGATATGCTGGTGCTAATACCAATATTTGGAACTAGCACCACGCACATTCCCAGTGGACACACATGAAGTTTCTTAACTACTGTGGGCGTATTTGTGTAATGTTGGATATGCTGGTGCTAATACCAATATTTGGCACTAGCACCGCGCACATTCGCAGTGGACACACATGACCTTTCTGAAGTGCTGTGGGCGTATTTGTGTAGTGTTGGATATGCTGGTGCTAATACCAATATTTGGCACTAGCACCGCGCACATTCCCAGTGGACACACATGACCTTTCTGAAGTGCTGTGGGCGTATTTGTGTAGTGTTGGAAATGCTGGTGCTAATACCAATATTTGGCATTAGCACCACGCACATTCCCAGTGGACACACATGACCTTTCTGAAGTGCTGTGGGCGTATTTGTGTAGTGTTGGATATGATGGTGCTAATACCAATATTTGGCACTAGCACAACGCACATTCCCAGTGGACACATATGACCTTTTGAAGTGCTGTGGGCGTATTTGTGTAGTGTTGGATATGCTGGTGCTAATGCCAATATTTGGCACTAGCACCACGCACATTCCCAGTGGACACACATGACCTTTCTGAAGTGCTGTGGGCGTATTTGTGTAGTGTTGGATATGCTGGTGCTAATACCAATATTTGGCACTAGCACCACGCACATTCCCAGTGGACACACATGAAGTTTCTGAAGTGCTGTGGGCGTATTTGTGTAGTGTTGGATATGCTGGTGCTAATACCAATATTTGGCACTAGCACCACGCACATTCCCAGTTGATGCACATGACGTTTCTGTATTGCTGAGGATAAATTTGTGTATTATTGGAATTGGTGGTTCTAAGACCAAAATTTGGCAATAGCACCACGCACATTCCCAGTGGACACACATGAAGTTTCTTAACTGCTGTGGGCGTATTTGTGTAATGTTGGATATGCTGGTGCTAAAACCAATATTTGGCACTAGCACCACGCACATTCCCAGTGGACACACATGACCTTTCTGAAGTGCTGTGGGCGTATTTGTGTAGTGTTGGATATGCTGGTGCTTATACCATTATTTGGCACTAGCACCACGCACATTCCCAGTGGACACACATGAAGTTTCTTAACTGCTGTGGGCGTATTTGTGTAATGTTGGATATGCTGGTGCTAATACCAATATTTGGCACTAGCACCACGCACATTCCCAGTGGACACACATGACCTTTCTGAAGTGCTGTGGGTGTATTTGTGTAGTGTTGGATATGCTGGTGCTCATACCAATATTTGGCACTAGCACCACGCACATTCCCAGTGGACACACATGACCTTTCTGAAGTGCTGTGGGCGTATTTGTGTAGTGTTGGATATGCTGGTGCTAATACCAATATTTGGCACTAGCACCACGCACATTCCCAGTGGACACACATGACCTTTCTGAAGTGCTGTGGGCGTATTTGTGTAGTGTTGGATATGCTGGTGCTAATACCAATATTTGGCACTAGCACCACGCACATTCCTAGTGGACACACATGACCTTTTGTGAAGTGCTGTGGGCGTATTTGTGTAGTGTTGGATATGCTGGTGCTAATACCAATATTTGGCACTAGCACCACGCACATTCCCAGTGGACACACATGACCTTTCTGAAGTGTTGTGGGCGTATTTGTGTAGTGTTGGATATGCTGGTGCTAATACCAATATTTGGCACTAGCACCACGCACATTCCCAGTTGATGCACATGACGTTTCTGTATTGCTGAGGATAAATTTGTGTATTATTGGAATTGGTGGTTCTAAGACCAAAATTTGGCAATAGCACCACGCACATTCCCAGTGGACACACATGAAGTTTCTTAACTGCTGTGGGCGTATTTGTGTAATGTTGGATATGCTGGTGCTAAAACCAATATTTGGCACTAGCACCACGCACATTCCCAGTGGACACACATGACCTTTCTGAAGTGCTGTGGGCGTATTTGTGTAGTGTTGGATATGCTGGTGCTAATACCAATATTTGGCACTAGCACCGCGCACATTCCCAGTGGACACACATGACCTTTCTGAAGTGCTGTGGGCGTATTTGTGTAGTGTTGGATATGCTGGTGCTAATACCAATATTTGGCATTAGCACCACGCACATTCCCAGTGGACACACATGACCTTTCTGAAGTGCTGTGGGCGTATTTGTGTAGTGTTGGATATGCTGGTGCTAATACCAATATTTGGCACTAGAACCACGCACATTCCTAGTGGACACACATGACCTTTTGTGAAGTGCTGTGGGCGTATTTGTGTAGTGTTGGATATGCTGGTGCTAATACCAATATTTGGCACTAGCACCACGCACATTCCCAGTGGACACACATGACCTTTCTGAAGTGTTGTGGGCGTATTTGTGTAGTGTTGGATATGCTGGTGCTAATACCAATATTTGGCACTAGCACCACGCACATTCCCACTTGATGCACATGACGTTTCTGTATTGCTGAGGATAAATTTGTGTATTATTGGAATTGGTGGTTCTAAGACCAAAATTTGGCAATAGCACCACGCACATTCCCAGTGGACACACATGAAGTTTCTTAACTGCTGTGGGCGTATTTGTGTAATGTTGGATATGCTGGTGCTAAAACCAATATTTGGCACTAGCACCACGCACATTCCCAGTGGACACACATGACCTTTCTGAAGTGCTGTGGGCGTATTTGTGTAGTGTTGGATATGCTGGTGCTAATACCAATATTTGGCACTAGCACCACGCACATTCCCAGTGGACACACATGAAGTTTCTTAACTACTGTGGGCGTATTTGTGTAATGTTGGATATGCTGGTGCTAATACCAATATTTGGCACTAGCACCGCGCACATTCCCAGTGGACACACATGACCTTTCTGAAGTGCTGTGGGCGTATTTGTGTAGTGTTGGATATGCTGGTGCTAATACCAATATTTGGCATTAGCACCACGCACATTCCCAGTGGACACACATGACCTTTCTGAAGTGCTGTGGGCGTATTTGTGTAGTGTTGGATATGCTGGTGCTAATACCAATATTTGGCACTAGCACCACGCACATTCCCAGTGGACACACATGACCTTTCTGAAGTGCTGTGGGCGTATTTGTGTAGTGTTGGATATGCTGGTGCTAATACCAATATTTGGCACTAGCACCACGCACATTCCCAGTGGACACACATGACCTTTCTGAAGTGCTGTGGGCGTATTTGTGCAGTGTTGGATATGCTGGTGCTAATACCAATATTTGGCACTAGCACCACGCACATTCCCACTTGATGCACATGACGTTTCTGTATTGCTGAGGATAAATTTGTGTATTATTGGAATTGGTGGTTCTAAGACCAAAATTTGGCAATAGCACCACGCACATTCCCAGTGGACACACATGAAGTTTCTTAACTGCTGTGGGCGTATTTGTGTAATGTTGGATATGCTGGTGCTAATACCAATATTTGGCACTAGCACCACGCACATTCCCAGTGGACACACATGACCTTTCTGAAGTGCTGTGGGCGTATTTGTGTAGTGTTGGATATGCTGGTGCTCATACCAATATTTGGCACTAGCACCACGCACATTCCCAGTGGACACACATGACCTTTCTGAAGTGCTGTGGGCGTATTTGTGTAGTGTTGGATATGCTGGTGCTAATACCAATATTTGGCACTAGCACCACGCACATTCCCAGTGGACACACATGACATTTCTGAAGTGTTGTGGGCGTATTTGTGTAGTGTTGGATATGCTGGTGCTAATACCAATATTTGGCACTAGCACCACGCACATTCCTAGTGGACACACATGACCTTTTGTGAAGTGCTGTGGGCGTATTTGTGTAGTGTTGGATATGCTGGTGCTAATACCAATATTTGGCACTAGCACCACGCACATTCCCAGTGGACACACATGACCTTTCTGTAGTGTTGTGGGCGTATTTGTGTAGTGTTGGATATGCTGGTGCTAATACCAATATTTGGCACTAGCACCACGCACATTCCCAGTTGATGCACATGACGTTTCTGTATTGCTGAGGATAAATTTGTGTATTATTGGAATTGGTGGTTCTAAGACCAAAATTTGGCAATAGCACCACGCACATTCCCAGTGGACACACATGAAGTTTCTTAACTGCTGTGGGCGTATTTGTGTAATGTTGGATATGCTGGTGCTAAAACCAATATTTGGCACTAGCACCACGCACATTCCCAGTGGACACACATGACCTTTCTGAAGTGCTGTGGGCGTATTTTTGTAGTGTTGGATATGCTGGTGCTAATACCAATATTTGGCACTAGCACCACGCACATTCCCAGTGGACACACATGAAGTTTCTTAACTACTGTGGGCGTATTTGTGTAATGTTGGATATGCTGGTGCTAATACCAATATTTGGCACTAGCACCGCGCACATTCCCAGTGGACACACATGACCTTTCTGAAGTGCTGTGGGCGTATTTGTGTAGTGTTGGATATGGTGGTGCTAATACCAATATTTGGCATTAGCACCACGCACATTCGCAGTGGACACACATGACCTTTCTGAAGTGCTGTGGGCGTATTTGTGTAGTGTTGGATATGCTGGTGCTAATACCAATATTTGGCACTAGCACCACGCATATTCCCAGTGGACACACATGACCTTTCTGAAGTGCTGTGGGCGTATTTGTGTAGTGTTGGATATGCTGGTGCTAATACCAATATTTGGCACTAGCACCACGCACATTCCCAGTGGACACACATGAAGTTTCTGAAGTGCTGTGGGCGTATTTGTGTAGTGTTGGATATGCTGGAGCTAATACCTATATTTGGCACTAGCACCACGCACATTCCCAGTGGACACACATGAAGTTTCTGAAGTGCTGTGGGCGTATTTGTGTAGTGTTGGATATGCTGGTGCTAATACCAATATTTGGCACTAGCACCACGCACATTCCCAGTGGACACACATGACCTTTCTGATGTGCTGTGGGCGTATTTGTGTAGTGTTGGATAAGCTGGTCCTAATACCAATATTTGGCACTAGCACCACGCACATTCCCAGTGGACACACATGACTTTTCTGAAGTGCTGTGGGCGTATTTGTGTAGTGTTGGATATGCTGGTGCTAATACCAATATTTGGCACTAGCACCACGCACATTCCCAGTGGACACACATGAAGTTTCTGAAGTGCTGTGGGCGTATTTGTGTAGTGTTGGATATGCTGGTGCTTATACCAATATTTGGCACTAGCACCACGCACATTCCCAGTGGACACACATGAAGTTTCTGAAGTGCTGTGGGCGTATTTGTGTAGTGTTGGATATGCTGGTGCTAATACCAATATTTGGCATTAGCACCACGCACATTCCCAGTGGACACACATGACCTTTCTGAAGTGCTGTGGGCGTATTTGTGTAGTGTTGGATATGCTGGCGCTAATACCAATATTTGACACTAGCACCACGCACATTCCCAGTGGACACACATGACCTTTCTGAAGTGCTGTGGGCGTATTTGTGTAGTGTTGGATATGCTGGTGCTAATACCAATATTTGGCACTAGCACCACGCACATTCCCAGTGGACACACATGAAGTTTCTGAAGTGCTGTGGGCGTATTTGTGTAGTGTTGGATATGCTGGTGCTAATACCAATATTTGGCACTAGCACCACGCACATTCCCAGTGGACACACATGACCTTTCTGATGTGCTGTGGGCGTATTTGTGTAGTGTTGGATAAGCTGTTGCTAATACCAATATTTGGCACTAGCGCCACGCACATTCCCAGTGGACACACATGACCTTTCTGAAGTGCTGTGGGCGTATTTGTGTAGTGTTGGATATGCTGGCGCTAATACCAATATTTGACACTAGCACCACGCACATTCCCAGTGGACACACATGACCTTTCTGAAGTGCTGTGGGCGAATTTGTGTACTGTTGGATATGCTGGTGCTAATACCAATATTTGGCACTAGCACCACGCACATTCCCAGTGGACACACATGACCTTTCTGAAGTGCTGTGGGCTTATTTGTGTAGTGTTGGATATGCTGGTGCTAATACCAATATTTGGCACTAGCACCACGCACATTCCCAGTGGACACATATGAAGTTTCTGAAGTGCTGTGGGCGTATTTGTGTAGTGTTGGATATGCTGGTGCTAATACCAATATTTGGCACTAGCACAACGCACATTCCCAGTGGACACACATGACCTTTCTGAAGTGCTGTGGGCGTATTTGTGTAGTGTTGGATATGCTGGTGCTAATACCAATATTTGGCACTAGCACCACGCACATTCCCAGTGGACACACATGAAGTTTCTGAAGTGTTGTGGGCGTATTTGTGTAGTGTTGGATATGCGGGTGCTAATACCAATATTTGGCACTAGCACCACGCACATTCCCAGTGGACATACATGACCTTTCTGAAGTGCTGTGGGCTTATTTGTGTAGTGTTGGATATGCTGTTGCTAATACCAATATTTGGCACTAGCACCACGCACATTCCCAGTGGACACACATGATCTTTCTGAAGTGCTGTGGGCGAATTTGTGTACTGTTGGATATGCTGGTGCTAATACCAATATTTGGCACTAGCACCACGCACATTCCCAGTGGACACACATGACCTTTCTGAAGTGCTGTGGGCGTATTTGTGTAGTGTTGGATATGCTGGTGCTAATACCAATATTTGGCACTAGCACCACGCACATTCCCAGTGGACACATATGAAGTTTCTGAAGTGCTGTGGGCGTATTTGTGTAGTGTTGGATATGCTGGTGCTAATACCAATATTTGGCACTAGCACAACGCACATTCCCAGTGGACACACATGACCTTTCTGAAGTGCTGTGGGCGTATTTGTGTAGTGTTGGATATGCTGGTGCTAATACCAATATTTGGCACTAGCACCACGCACATTCCCAGTGGACACACATGAAGTTTCTGAAGTGTTGTGGGCGTATTTGTGTAGTGTTGGATATGCGGGTGCTAATACCAATATTTGGCACTAGCACCACGCACATTCCCAGTGGACATACATGACCTTTCTGAAGTGCTGTGGGCTTATTTGTGTAGTGTTGGATATGCTGTTGCTAATACCAATATTTGGCACTAGCACCACGCACATTCCCAGTGGACACACATCACCTTTCTGAAGTGCTGTGGGCGTATTTGTGTAGTGTTGGATATGCTGGTGCTAATACCAATATTTGGCACTAGCACCACGCACATTCCCAGTGGACACACATGACTTTTCTGAAGTGCTGTGGGCGTATTTGTGTAGTGTTGGATATGCTGGTGCTAATACCAATATTTGGCACTAGCACCACGCACATTCCCAGTGGACACACATGACCTTTCTGAAGTGCTGTGGGCGTATTTGTGTAGTGTTGGATATGCTGGTGCTAATACCAATATTTGGCACTAGCACCACGCACATTCCCAGTGGACACACATGAAGTTTCTGAAGTGCTGTGGGCGTATTTGTGTAGTGTTTGATATGCTGGTGCTAATACCTATATTTGGCACTAGCACCACGCACATTCCCAGTGGACACACATGACCTTTCTGAAGTGCTGTGGGCGTATTAGTGTAGTGTTGGATATGCTGGTGCTAATACCAATATTTGACACTAGCACCACGCACATTCCCATTGTACACACATGAAGTTTCTGAAGTGCTGTGGGCGTATTTGTGTAGTGTTGGATATGCTGGTGCTAATACCAATATTTGGCACTAGCACCACGCACATTCCCAGTGGACACACATGAAGTTTCTTAACTACTGTGGGCGTATTTGTGTAATGTTGGATATGCTGGTGCTAATACCAATATTTGGCACTAGCACCACGCACATTCCCAGTGGACACACATGACCTTTCTGAAGTGCTGTGGGCGTATTTGTGTAGTGTTGGATATGCTGGTGCTAATACCAATATTTGGCACTAGCACCACGCACATTCCCAGTGGACACACATGAAGTTTCTGAAGTGCTGTGGGCGTATTTGTGTAGTGTTGGATATGCTGGTGCTAATACCTATATTTGGCACTAGCACCACGCACATTCCCAGTGGACACACATGACCTTTCTGAAGTGCTGTGGGCGTATTTGTGTAGTGTTGGATATGCTGGTGCTAATACCAATATTTGACACTAGCACCACGCACATTCCCATTGTACACACATGAAGTTTCTGAAGTGCTGTGGGCGTATTTGTGTAGTGTTGGATATGCTGGTGCTAATACCAATATTTGGCACTATCACCACGCACATTCCCAGTGGACACACATGAAGTTTCTTAACTGCTGTGGGCGTATTTGTGTAATGTTGGATATGCTGGTGCTAATACCAATATTTGGCACTAGCACCACGCACATTCCCAGTGGACACACATGAAGTTTCTGAAGTGCTGTGGGCGTATTTGTGTAGTGTTGGATATGCTGGTGCTAATACCAATATTTGGCACTAGCACCACGCACATTCCCAGTGGACACACATGACCTTTCTGAAGTGCTGTGGGCGTATTTGTGTAGTGTTGGATATGCTGGTGCTAATACCAATATTTGGCACTAGCACCACGCACAATCCCAGTGGACACACATGACCTTTCTGAAGTGCTGTGGGCGTATTTGTGTAGTGTTGGATATGCTGGTGCTAATACCAATATTTGGCACTAGCACCACGCACATTCCCAGTGGACACACATGAAGTTTCTGAAGTGCTGTGGGCGTATTTGTGTAGTGTTGGATATGCTGGTGCTAATACCAATATTTGGCACTAGCACCACGCACATTCCCAGTGGACACACATGACCTTTCTGAAGTGCTGTGGGCGTATTTGTGTAGTGTTGGATATGCTGGTGCTAATACCAATATTTGGCACTAGCACCACGCACATTCCCAGTGGACACACATGAAGTTTCTTAACTACTGTGGGCGTATTTGTGTAATGTTGGATATGCTGTAGCTAATACCAATATTTGGCACTAGCACCGCGCACATTCCCAGTGGACACACATGACCTTTCTGAAGTGCTGTGGGCGTAATTGTGTAGTGTTGGATATGCTGGTGCTAATACCAATATTTGGCACTAGCACCACGCACATTCCCAGTGGACACACATGAAGTTTCTGAAGTGCTGTGGGCGTATTTGTGTAGTGTTGGATATGCTGGTGCTAATACCAATATTTGGCACTAGCACCACGCACATTCCCAGTGGACACACATGACCTTTCTGAAGTGCTGTGGGCGTATTTGTGTAGTGTTGGATAAGCTGGTGCTAATACCAATATTTGGCATTAGCACCACGCACATTCCCAGTGGACACACATGACCTTTCTGAAGTGCTGTGGGCGTATTTGTGTAGTGTTGGATATGCTGGTGCTAATACCAATATTTGGCACTAGCACCACGCACATTCCCAGTGGACACACATGACCTTTCTGAAGTGCTGTGGGCGTATTTGTGTAGTGTTGGATATGCTGGTGCTAATACCAATATTTGGCACTAGCACCACGCACATTCCCAGTGGACACACATGACCTTTCTGAAGATCTGTGGGCGTATTTGTGTAGTGTTGGATATGCTGGCGCTAATACCAATATTTGGCACTAGCACCACGCACATTCCCAGTGGACACACATGACCTTTCTGAAGTGCTGTGGGCGTATTTGTGTAGTGTTGGATATGCTGGTGCTAATACCAATATTTGGCACTAGCACCACGCACATTCCCAGTGGACACACATGAAGTTTCTGAAGTGCTGTGGGCGTATTTGTTTAGTGTTGGATATGCTGGTGCTAATACCAATATTTGGCACTAGCACCACGCACATTCCCAGTGGACACACATGACCTTTCTGAAGTGCTGTGGGCTTATTTGTGTAGTGTTGGATATGCTGGTGCTAATACCGATATTTGGCACTAGCACCACGCACATTCCCAGTGGACACACATGACCTTTCTGAAGTGCTGTGGGCGTATTTGTGTAGTGTTGGATATGCTGTTGCTAATACCAATATTTGGCACTAGCACCACGCACATTCCCAGTGGACACACATGAAGTTTCTGAAGTGCTGTTGGCGTATTTTTGTAGTGTTGGATATGCTGGTGCTAATACCAATATTTGGCACTAGCACCACGCACATTCCCAGTGGACACACATGAAGTTTCTTAACTGCTGTGGGCGTATTTGTGTAATGTTGGATATGCTGGTGCTAATACCAATATTTGGCACTAGCACCACGCACATTCCCAGTGGACACACATGAAGTTTCTGAAGTGCTGTGGGCGTATTTGTGTAGTGTTGGATATGCTGGTGCTAATACCTATATTTGGCACTAGCACCACGCACATTCCCAGTGGACACACATGACCTTTCTGAAGTGCTGTGGGCGTATTTGTGTAGTGTTGGATATGCTGGTGCTAATACCAATATTTGAAACTAGCACCACGCACATTCCCATTGTACACACATGAAGTTTCTGAAGTGCTGTGGGCGTATTTGTGTAGTGTTGGATATGCTGGTGCTAATACCAATATTTGGCACTAGCACCACGCACATTCCCAGTGGACACACATGAAGTTTCTTAACTGCTGTGGGCGTATTTGTGTAATGTTGGATATGCTGGTGCTAATACCAATATTTGGCACTAGCACCACGCACATTCCCAGTGGACACACATGAAGTTTCTGAAGTGCTGTGGGCGTATTTGTGTAGTGTTGGATATGCTGGTGCTAATACCAATATTTGGCACTAGCACCACGCACATTCCCAGTGGACACACATGACCTTTCTGAAGTGCTGTGGGCGTATTTGTGTAGTGTTGGATATGCTGGTGCTAATACCAATATTTGGCACTAGCACCACGCACATTCCCAGTGGACACACATGACCTTTCTGAAGTGCTGTGGGCGTATTTGTGTAGTGTTGGATATGCTGGTGCTAATACCAATATTTGGCACTAGCACCACGCACATTCCCAGTGGACACACATGAAGTTTCTGAAGTGCTGTGGGCGTATTTGTGTAGTGTTGGATATGCTGGTGCTAATACCAATATTTGGCACTAGCACCACGCACATTCCCAGTGGACACACATGAAGTTTCTTAACTACTGTGGGCGTATTTGTGTAATGTTGGATATGCTGTAGCTAATACCAATATTTGGCACTAGCACCGCGCACATTCCCAGTGGACACACATGACCTTTCTGAAGTGCTGTGGGCGTAATTGTGTAGTGTTGGATATGCTGGTGCTAATACCAATATTTGGCACTAGCACCACGCACATTCCCAGTGGACACACATGAAGTTTCTGAAGTGCTGTGGGCGTATTTGTGTAGTGTTGGATATGCTGGTGCTAATACCAATATTTGGCACTAGCACCACGCACATTCCCAGTGGACACACATGACCTTTCTGAAGTGCTCTGGGCGTATTGGTGTAGTGTTGGATAAGCTGGTGCTAATACCAATATTTGGCACTAGCACCACGCACATTCCCAGTGGACACACATGACCTTTCTGAAGTGCTGTGGGCGTATTTGTGTAGTGTTGGATATGCTGGTGCTAATACCAATATTTGGCACTAGCACCACGCACATTCCCAGTGGACACACATGACCTTTCTGAAGTGCTGTGGGCGTATTTGTGTAGTGTTGGATATGCTGGTGCTAATACCAATATTTGGCACTAGCACCACGCACATTCCCAGTGGACACACATGACCTTTCTGAAGTGCTGTGGGCGTATTTGTGTAGTGTTGGATATGCTGGTGCTAATACCAATATTTGGCACTAGCACAACGCACATTCCCAGTGGACACACATGACCTTTCTGAAGTGCTGTGGGCGTATTTGTGTAGTGTTGGATATGCTGGTGCTAATACCAATATTTGACACTAGCACCACGCACATTCCCATTGTACACACATGAAGTTTCTGAAGTGCTGTGGGCGTATTTGTGTAGTGTTGGATATGCTGGTGCTAATACCAATATTTGGCACTAGCACCACGCACATTCCCAGTGGACACACATGAAGTTTCTTAACTGCTGTGGGCGTATTTGTGTAATGTTGGATATGCTGGTGCTAATACCAATATTTGGCACTAGCACCACGCACATTCCCAGTGGACACACATGAAGTTTCTGAAGTGCTGTGGGCGTATTTGTGTAGTGTTTGATATGCTGGTGCTAATACCAATATTTGGCACTAGCACCACGCACATTCCCAGTGGACACACATGACCTTTCTGAAGTGCTGTGGGCGTATTTGTGTAGTGTTGGATATGCTGGTGCTAATACCAATATTTGGCACTAGCACCACGCACATTCCCAGTGGACACACATGAAGTTTCTGAAGTGCTGTGGGCGTATTTGTGTAGTGTTGGATATGCTGGTGCTAATACCAATATTTGGCACTAGCACCACGCACATTCCCAGTGGACACACATGACCTTTCTGAAGTGCTGTGGGCGTATTTGTGTAGTGTTGGATATGCTGGTGCTAATACCAATATTTGGCACTAGCACCACGCACATTCCCATTGTACACACATGAAGTTTCTGAAGTGCTGTGGGCGTATTTGTGTAGTGTTGGATATGCTGGTGCTAATACCAATATTTGGCACTAGCACCACGCACATTCCCAGTGGACACACATGAAGTTTCTTAACTACTGTGGGCGTATTTGTGTAATGTTGGATATGCTGTAGCTAATACCAATATTTGGCACTAGCACCGCGCACATTCCCAGTGGACACACATGACCTTTCTGAAGTGCTGTGGGCGTAATTGTGTAGTGTTGGATATGCTGGTGCTAATACCAATATTTGGCACTAGCACCACGCACATTCCCAGTGGACACACATGAAGTTTCTGAAGTGCTGTGGGCGTATTTGTGTAGTGTTGGATATGCTGGTGCTAATACCAATATTTGGCACTAGCACCACGCACATTCCCAGTGGACACACATGACCTTTCTGAAGTGCTGTGGGCGTATTTGTGTAGTGTTGGATAAGCTGGTGCTAATACCAATATTTGGCACTAGCACCACGCACATTCCCAGTGGACACACATGACCTTTCTGAAGTGCTGTGGGCGTATTTGTGTAGTGTTGGATATGCTGGTGCTAATACCAATATTTGGCACTAGCACCACGCACATTCCCAGTGGACACACATGACCTTTCTGAAGTGCTGTGGGCGTATTTGTGTAGTGTTGGATATGCTGGTGCTAATACCAATATTTGGCACTAGCACCACGCACATTCCCAGTGGACACACATGACCTTTCTGAAGTGCTGTGGGCGTATTTGTGTAGTGTTGGATATGCTGGTGCTAATACCAATATTTGGCACTAGCACCACGCACATTCCCAGTGGACACACATGACCTTTCTGAAGATCTGTGGGCGTATTTGTGTAGTGTTGGATATGCTGGCGCTAATACCAATATTTGGCACTAGCACCACGCACATTCCCAGTGGACACACATGACCTTTCTGAAGTGCTGTGGGCGTATTTGTGTAGTGTTGGATATGCTGGTGCTAATACCAATATTTGGCACTAGCACCACGCACATTCCCAGTGGACACACATGAAGTTTCTGAAGTGCTGTGGGCGTATTTGTTTAGTATTGGATATGCTGGTGCTAATACCAATATTTGGCACTAGCACCACGCACATTCCCAGTGGACACACATGACCTTTCTGAAGTGCTGTGGGCTTATTTGTGTAGTGTTGGATATGCTGGTGCTAATACCAATATTTGGCACTAGCACCACGCACATTCCCAGTGGACACACATGACCTTTCTGAAGTGCTGTGGGCGTATTTGTGTAGTGTTGGATATGCTGGTGCTAATACCAATATTTGGCACTAGCACCACGCACATTCCCAGTGGACACACATGAAGTTTCTGAAGTGCTGTGGGCGTATTTTTGTAATGTTGGATATGCTGGTGCTAATACCAATATTTGGCACTAGCACCACGCACATTCCCAGTGGACACACATGACCTTTCTGAAGTGCTGTGGGCGTATTTGTGTAGTGTTGGATATGCTGGTGCTAATACCAATATTTGGCACTAGCACCACGCACATTCCCAGTGGACACACATGACCTTTCTGAAGTGCTGTGGGCGTATTTGTGTAGTGTTGGATATGCTGGTGCTAATACCAATATTTGGCACTAGCACCACGCACATTCCCAGTGGACACACATGAAGTTTCTTAACTACTGTGGGCGTATTTGTATAATGTTGGATATGCTGGTGCTAATACCAATATTTGGCACTAGCACCGCGCACATTCCCAGTGGACACACATGAAGTTTCTGAAGTGCTGTGGGCGTATTTGTGTAGTGTTGGATATGCTTGTCCTAATACCAATATTTGGCAATAGCACCACGCACATTCCCAGTGGACACACATGACCTTTCTGAAGTGCTGTGGGCGTAATTGTGTAGTGTTGGATATGCTGGTGCTAATACCAATATTTGGCACTAGCACCACGCACATTCCCAGTGGACACACATGACCTTTCTGAAGTGCTGTGGGCGTATTTGTGTAGTGTTGGATATGCTGGTGCTAATACCAATATTTGGCACTAGCACCACGCACATTCCCAGTGGACACACATGACCTTTCTGAAGTGCTGTGGGCGTATTTGTTTAGTGTTGGATATGCTGGTGCTAATACCAATATTTGGCACTAGCACCACGCACATTCCCAGTGGACACACATGACCTTTCTGAAGTGCTGTGGGCGTATTTGTGTAGTGTTGGATATGCTGGTGCTAATACCAATATTTGGCACTAGCACCACGCACATTCCCAGTGGACACACATGAAGTTTCTTAACTACTGTGGGCGTATTTGTATAATGTTGGATATGCTGGTGCTAATACCAATATTTGGCACTAGCACCGCGCACATTCCCAGTGGACACACATGACCTTTCTGAAGTGCTGTGGGCGTATTTGTGTAGTGTTGGATATGCTTTTCCTAATAGCAATATTTGGCAATAGCACCACGCACATTCCCAGTGGACACACATGACCTTTCTGAAGTGCTGTGGGCGTATTTGTGTAGTGTTGGATATGCTGGTGCTAATACCAATATTTGGCACTAGCACCACGCACATTCCCAGTGGACACACATGAAGTTTCTGAAGTGCTGTGGGCGTATTTGTTTAGTGTTGGATATGCTGGTGCTAATACCAATATTTGGCACTAGCACCACGCACATTCCCAGTGGACACACATGACCTTTCTGAAGTGCTGTGGGCTTATTTGTGTAGTGTTGGATATGCTGGTGCTAATACCAATATTTGGCACTAGCACCACGCACATTCCCAGTGGACACACATGACCTTTCTGAAGTGCTGTGGGCGTATTTGTGTAGTGTTTAATATGCTGGTGCTAATACCAATATTTGGCACTAGCACCACGCACATTCCCAGTGGACACACATGAAGTTTCTTAACTACTGTGGGCGTATTTGTATAATGTTGGATATGCTGGTGCTAATACCAATATTTGGCACTAGCACCGCGCACATTCCCAGTGGACACACATGACCTTTCTGAAGTGCTGTGGGCGTATTTGTGTAGTGTTGGATATGCTTGTCCCAATACCAATATTTGGCAATAGCACCACGCACATTCCCAGTGGACACACATGACCTTTCTGAAGTGCTGTGGGCGTAATTGTGTAGTGTTGGATATGCTGGTGCTAATACCAATATTTGGCACTAGCACCACGCACATTCCCAGTGGACACACATGACCTTTCTGAAGTGCTGTGGGCTTATTTGTGTAGTGTTGGATATGCTGGTGCTAATACCAATATTTGGCACTAGCACCACGCACATTCCCAGTGGACACACATGACCTTTCTGAAGTGCTGTGGGCGTATTTGTGTAGTGTTGGATATGCTTGTCCTAATACCAATATTTGGCAATAGCACCACGCACATTCCCAGTGGACACACATGACCTTTCTGAAGTGCTGTGGGCGTAATTGTGTAGTGTTGGATATGCTGGTGCTAATACCAATATTTGGCACTAGCACCACGCACATTCCCAGTGGACACACATGACCTTTCTGAAGTGCTGTGGGCGTATTTGTGTAGTGTTGGATATGCTGGTGCTAATACCAATATTTGGCACTAGCACCACGCACATTCCCAGTGGACACACATGACCTTTCTGAAGTGCTGTGAGCGTATTTGTGTAGTGTTGGATATGCTGGTGCAAATACCAATATTTGGCACTAGCACCACGCACATTCCCAGTGGACACACATGAAGTTTCTTAACTACTGTGGGCGTATTTGTATAATGTTGGATATGCTGGTGCTAATACCAATATTTGGCACTAGCACCGCGCACATTCCCAGTGGACACACATGACCTTTCTGAAGTGCTGTGGGCGTATTTGTGTAATGTTGGATATGCTTGTCCTAAAACCAATATTTGGCACTAGCACCGCGCACATTCCCAGTGGACACACATGACCTTTCTGAAGTGCTGTGGGCGTATTTGTGTAGTGTTGGATATGCTGGTGCTAATACCAATATTTGGCACTAGCACCACGCACATTCCCAGTGGACACACATGACCTTTCTGAAGTGCTGTGGGCGTATTTGTGTAGTGTTGGATATGCTGGTGCTAATACCAATATTTGGCACTAGCACCACGCACATTCCCAGTGGACACACATGACCTTTCTGAAGTGCTGTGGGCGTATTTGTGTAGTGTTGGATATGCTGGTGCTAATACCAATATTTGGCACTAGCACCACGCACATTCCCAGTGGACACACATGACCTTTCTGAAGTGCTGTGGGCGTATTTGTGTAGTGTTGGATATGCTGGTGCTAATACCAATATTTGGCACTAGCACCACGCACATTCCCAGTGGACACACATGAAGTTTCTTAACTACTGTGGGCGTATTTGTATAATGTTGGATATGCTGGTGCTAATACCAATATTTGGCACTAGCACCGCGCACATTCCCAGTGGACACACATGACCTTTCTGAAGTGCTGTGGGCGTATTTGTGTAGTGTTGGATATGCTTGTCCTAATACCAATATTTGGCACTAGCACCGCGCACATTCCCAGTGGACACACATGACCTTTCTGAAGTGCTGTGGGCGTATTTGTGTAGTGTTGGATATGCTGGTGCTAATACCAATATTTGGCACTAGCACCACGCACATTCCCAGTGGACACACATGACCTTTCTGAAGTGCTGTGGGCGTATTTGTGTAGTGTTGGATATGCTGGTGCTAATACCAATATTTGGCACTAGCACCACGCACATTCCCAGTGGACACACATGACCTTTCTGAAGTGCTGTGGGCGTATTTGTGTAGTGTTGGATATGCTGGTGCTAATACCAATATTTGGCACTAGCACCACGCACATTCCCAGTGGACACACATGAAGTTTCTTAACTACTGTGGGTGTATTTGTATAATGTTGGATATGCTGGTGCTAATACCAATATTTGGCACTAGCACCGCGCACATTCCCAGTGGACACACATGACCTTTCTGAAGTGCTGTGGGCGTATTTGTGTAGTGTTGGATATGCTTTTCCTAATACCAATATTTGGCAATAGCACCACGCACATTCCCAGTGGACACACATGAAGTTTCTGAAGTGCTGTGGGCGTAATTGTGTAGTGTTGGATATGCTGGTGCTAATACCAATATTTGGCACTAGCACCACGCACATTCCTAGTGGACACACATGACCTTTCTGAAGTGCTGTGGGCGTATTTGTGTAGTGTTGGATATGCTGGTGCTAATACCAATATTTGGCACTAGCACCACGCACATTCCCAGTGGACACACATGAAGTTTCTGAAGTGCTGTGGGCGTATTTGTTTAGTGTTGGATATGCTGGTGCTAATACCAATATTTGGCACTAGCACCACGCACATTCCCAGTGGACACACATGACCTTTCTGAAGTGCTGTGGGCTTATTTGTGTAGTGTTGGATATGCTGGTGCTAATACCAATATTTGGCACTAGCACCACGCACATTCCCAGTGGACACACATGACCTTTCTGAAGTGCTGTGGGCGTATTTGTGTAGTGTTGGATATGCTGGTGCTAATACCAATATTTGGCACTAGCACCACGCACATTCCCAGTGGACACAAATGAAGTTTCTTAACTACTGTGGGCGTATTTGTATAATGTTGGATATGCTGGTGCTAATACCAATATTTGGCACTAGCACCGCGCACATTCCCAGTGGACACACATGACCTTTCTGAAGTGCTGTGGGCGTATTTGTGTAGTGTTGGATATGCTTGTCCTAATACCAATATTTGGCAATAGCACCACGCACATTCCCAGTGGACACACATGACCTTTCTGAAGTGCTGTGCGCGTAATTGTGTAGTGTTGGATATGCTGGTGCTAATACCAATATTTGGCACTAGCACCACGCACATTCCCAGTGGACACACATGACCTTTCTGAAGTGCTGTGGGCGTATTTGTGTAGTGTTGGATATGCTGGTGCTAATACCAATATTTGGCACTAGCACCACGCACATTCCCAGTGGACACACATGAAGTTTCTTAACTACTGTGGGCGTATTTGTATAATGTTGGATATGCTGGTGCTAATACCAATATTTGGCACTAGCACCGCGCACATTCCCTGTGGACACACATGACCTTTCTGAAGTGCTGTGGGCGCATTTGTGTAGTGTTGGATATGCTTGTCCTAATACCAATATTTGGCAATAGCACCACGCACATTCCCAGTGGACACACATGAAGTTTCTGAAGTGCTGTGGGCGTAATTGTGTAGTGTTGGATATGCTGGTGCTAATACCAATATTTGGCACTAGCACCACGCACATTCCCAGTGGACACACATGACCTTTCTAAAGTGCTGTGGGCGTATTTGTGTAGTGTTGGATATGCTGGTGCTAATACCAATATTTGGCACTAGCACCACGCACATTCCCAGTGGACACACATGACCTTTCTGAACTGCTGTGGGCGTATTTGTGTAGTGTTGGATATGCTGGTGCTAATACCAATATTTGGCACTAGCACCACGCACATTCCCAGTGGACATACATGACCTTTCTGAAGTGCTGTGGGCGTATTTGTGTAGTGTTGGATATGCTGGTGCTAATACCAATATTTGGCACTAGCACCACGCACATTCCCAGTGGACACACATGACCTTTCTGAAGATCTGTGGGCGTATTTGTGTAGTGTTGGATATGCTGGCGCTAATACCAATATTTGGCACTAGCACCACGCACATTCCCAGTGGACACACATGACCTTTCTGAAGTGCTGTGGGCGTATTTGTGTAGTGTTGGATATGCTGGTGCTAATACCAATATTTGGCACTAGCACCACGCACATTCCCAGTGGACACACATGACCTTTCTGAAGTGCTGTGGGCGTAATTGTGTAGTGTTGGATATGCTGGTGCTAATACCAATATTTGGCACTAGCACCACGCACATTCCCAGTGGACACACATGACCTTTCTGAAGTGCTGTGGGCGTATTTGTGTAGTGTTTAATATGCTGGTGCTAATACCAATATTTGGCACTAGCACCACGCACATTCCCAGTGGACACACATGAAGTTTCTTAACTACTGTGGGCGTATTTGTATAATGTTGGATATGCTGGTGCTAATACCAATATTTGGCACTAGCACCGCGCACATTCCCAGTGGACACACATGACCTTTCTGAAGTGCTGTGGGCGTATTTGTGTAGTGTTGGATATGCTTGTCCCAATACCAATATTTGGCAATAGCACCACGCACATTCCCAGTGGACACACATGACCTTTCTGAAGTGCTGTGGGCGTAATTGTGTAGTGTTGGATATGCTGGTGCTAATACCAATATTTGGCACTAGCACCACGCACATTCCCAGTGGACACACATGACCTTTCTGAAGTGCTGTGGGCTTATTTGTGTAGTGTTGGATATGCTGGTGCTAATACCAATATTTGGCACTAGCACCACGCACATTCCCAGTGGACACACATGACCTTTCTGAAGTGCTGTGGGCGTATTTGTGTAGTGTTGGATATGCTTGTCCTAATACCAATATTTGGCAATAGCACCACGCACATTCCCAGTGGACACACATGACCTTTCTGAAGTGCTGTGGGCGTAATTGTGTAGTGTTGGATATGCTGGTGCTAATACCAATATTTGGCACTAGCACCACGCACATTCCCAGTGGACACACATGACCTTTCTGAAGTGCTGTGGGCGTATTTGTGTAGTGTTGGATATGCTGGTGCTAATACCAATATTTGGCACTAGCACCACGCACATTCCCAGTGGACACACATGACCTTTCTGAAGTGCTGTGAGC
Organism: Halisarca cf. caerulea; assembly: GCA_963170055.1. Classification (NCBI taxonomy): domain Eukaryota; kingdom Metazoa; phylum Porifera; class Demospongiae; order Chondrillida; family Halisarcidae; genus Halisarca; species Halisarca cf. caerulea. The sequence goes on along the minus strand of CAUJGJ010000253.1, from coordinate 115,345 downwards.
GTATTTGTGTAGTGTTGGATATGCTGGTGCAAATACCAATATTTGGCACTAGCACCACGCACATTCCCAGTGGACACACATGAAGTTTCTTAACTACTGTGGGCGTATTTGTATAATGTTGGATATGCTGGTGCTAATACCAATATTTGGCACTAGCACCGCGCACATTCCCAGTGGACACACATGACCTTTCTGAAGTGCTGTGGGCGTATTTGTGTAATGTTGGATATGCTTGTCCTAATACCAATATTTGGCACTAGCACCGCGCACATTCCCAGTGGACACACATGACCTTTCTGAAGTGCTGTGGGCGTATTTGTGTAGTGTTGGATATGCTGGTGCTAATACCAATATTTGGCACTAGCACCACGCACATTCCCAGTGGACACACATGACCTTTCTGAAGTGCTGTGGGCGTATTTGTGTAGTGTTGGATATGCTGGTGCTAATACCAATATTAGGCACTAGCACCACGCACATTCCCAGTGGACACACATGACCTTTCTGAAGTGCTGTGGGCGTATTTGTGTAGTGTTGGATATGCTGGTGCTAATACCAATATTTGGCACTAGCACCACGCACATTCCCAGTGGACACACATGACCTTTCTGAAGTGCTGTGGGCGTATTTGTGTAGTGTTGGATATGCTGGTGCTAATACCAATATTTGGCACTAGCACCACGCACATTCCCAGTGGACACACATGAAGTTTCTTAACTACTGTGGGCGTATTTGTATAATGTTGGATATGCTGGTGCTAATACCAATATTTGGCACTAGCACCGCGCACATTCCCAGTGGACACACATGACCTTTCTGAAGTGCTGTGGGCGTATTTGTGTAGTGTTGGATATGCTTGTCCTAATACCAATATTTGGCACTAGCACCGCGCACATTCCCAGTGGACACACATGACCTTTCTGAAGTGCTGTGGGCGTATTTGTGTAGTGTTGGATATGCTGGTGCTAATACCAATATTTGGCACTAGCACCACGCACATTCCCAGTGGACACACATGACCTTTCTGAAGTGCTGTGGGCGTATTTGTGTAGTGTTGGATATGCTGGTGCTAATACCAATATTTGGCACTAGCACCACGCACATTCCCAGTGGACACACATGACCTTTCTGAAGTGCTGTGGGCGTATTTGTGTAGTGTTGGATATGCTGGTGCTAATACCAATATTTGGCACTAGCACCACGCACATTCCCAGTGGACACACATGAAGTTTCTTAACTACTGTGGGTGTATTTGTATAATGTTGGATATGCTGGTGCTAATACCAATATTTGGCACTAGCACCGCGCACATTCCCAGTGGACACACATGACCTTTCTGAAGTGCTGTGGGCGTATTTGTGTAGTGTTGGATATGCTTTTCCTAATACCAATATTTGGCACTAGCACCACGCACATTCCCAGTGGACACACATGAAGTTTCTGAAGTTCTGTGGGCGTATTTGTTTAGTGTTGGATATGCTGGTGCTAATACCAATATTTGGCACTAGCACCACGCACATTCCCAGTGGACACACATGACCTTTCTGAAGTGCTGTGGGCTTATTTGTGTAGTGTTGGATATGCTGGTGCTAATACCAATATTTGGCACTAGCACCACGCACATTCCCAGTGGACACACATGACCTTTCTGAAGTGCTGTGGTCGTATTTGTGTAGTGTTGGATATGCTGGTGCTAATACCAATATTTGGCACTAGCACCACGCACATTCCCAGTGGACACACATGAAGTTTCTTAACTACTGTGGGCGTATTTGTATAATGTTGGATATGCTGGTGCTAATACCAATATTTGGCACTAGCACCGCGCACATTCCCAGTGGACACACATGACCTTTCTGAAGTGCTGTGGGCGTATTTGTGTAGTGTTGGATATGCTTGTCCTAATACCAATATTTGGCAATAGCACCACGCACATTCCCAGTGGACACACATGACCTTTCTGAAGTGCTGTGCGCGTAATTGTGTAGTGTTGGATATGCTGGTGCTAATACCAATATTTGGCACTAGCACCACGCACATTCCCAGTGGACACACATGACCTTTCTGAAGTGCTGTGGGCGTATTTGTGTAGTGTTGGATATGCTGGTGCTAATACCAATATTTGGCACTAGCACCACGCACATTCCCAGTGGACACACATGAAGTTTCTTAACTACTGTGGGCGTATTTGTATAATGTTGGATATGCTGGTGCTAATACCAATATTTGGCACTAGCACCGCGCACATTCCCTGTGGACACACATGACCTTTCTGAAGTGCTGTGGGCGCATTTGTGTAGTGTTGGATATGCTTGTCCTAATACCAATATTTGGCAATAGCACCACGCACATTCCCAGTGGACACACATGAAGTTTCTGAAGTGCTGTGGGCGTAATTGTGTAGTGTTGGATATGCTGGTGCTAATACCAATATTTGGCACTAGCACCACGCACATTCCCAGTGGACACACATGACCTTTCTAAAGTGCTGTGGGCGTATTTGTGTAGTGTTGGATATGCTGGTGCTAATACCAATATTTGGCACTAGCACCACGCACATTCCCAGTGGACACACATGACCTTTCTGAAGTGCTGTGGGCGTATTTGTGTAGTGTTGGATATGCTGGTGCTAATACCAATATTTGGCACTAGCACCACGCACATTCCCAGTGGACATACATGACCTTTCTGAAGTGCTGTGGGCGTATTTGTGTAGTGTTGGATATGCTGGTGCTAATACCAATATTTGGCACTAGCACCACGCACATTCCCAGTGGACACACATGACCTTTCTGAAGATCTGTGGGCGTATTTGTGTAGTGTTGGATATGCTGGCGCTAATACCAATATTTGGCACTAGCACCACGCACATTCCCAGTGGACACACATGACCTTTCTGAAGTGCTGTGGGCGTATTTGTGTAGTGTTGGATATGCTGGTGCTAATACCAATATTTGGCACTAGCACCACGCACATTCCCAGTGGACACACATGAAGTTTCTGAAGTGCTGTGGGCGTATTTGTTTAGTGTTGGATATGCTGGTGCTAATACCAATATTTGGCACTAGCACCACGCACATTCCCAGTGGACACACATGAAGTTTCTGAAGTGCTGTGGGCGTATTTGTGTAGTGTTGGATATGCTGGTGCTAATACCAATATTTGGCAATAGCACCACGCACATTCCCAGTGGACACACATGAAGTTTCTGAAGTGCTGTGGGCGTAATTGTGTAGTGTTGGGTATGCTGGTGCTAATACCAATATTTGGCACTAGCACCACGCACATTCCCAGTGGACACACATGACCTTTCTGAAGTGCTGTGGGCGTATTTGTGTAGTGTTGGATATGCTGGTGCTAATACCAATATTTGGCACTAGCACCACGCACATTCCCAGTGGACACACATGACCTTTCTGAAGTGCTGTGGGCGTAATTGTGTAGTGTTGGATATGCTGGTGCTAATACCAATATTTGGCACTAGCACCACGCACATTCCCAGTGGACACACATGAAGTTTCTGAAGTGCTGTGGGCGTATTTGTGTAGTGTTTGATATGCTGGTGCTAATACCAATATTTGGCACTAGCACCACGCACATTCCCAGTGGACACACATGACCTTTCTGAAGAGCTCTGGGCGTATTTGTGTAGTGTTGGATATGCTGGTGCTAATACCAATATTTGGCACTAGCACCACGCACATTCCCAGTGGACACACATGACCTTTCTGAAGTGCTGTGGGCGTAATTGTGTAGTGTTGGATATGCTGGTGCTAATACCAATATTTGGCACTAGCACCACGCACATTCCCAGTGGACACACATGAAGTTTCTGAAGTTCTGTGGGCGTATTTGTGTAGTGTTGGATATGCTGGTGCTAATACCAATATTTGGCACTAGCACCACGCACATTCCCAGTGGACACACATGACCTTTCTGAAGATCTGTGGGCGTATTTGTGTAGTGTTGGATATGCTGGCGCTAATACCAATATTTGGCACTAGCACCACGCACATTCCCAGTGGACACACATGACCTTTCTGAAGTGCTGTGGGCGTATTTGTGTAGTGTTGGATATGCTGGTGCTAATACCAATATTTGGCACTAGCACCACGCACATTCCCAGTGGACACACATGAAGTTTCTGAAGTGCTGTGGGCGTATTTGTGTAATGTTGGATATGCTGGTGCTAATACCAATATTTGGCACTAGCACCACGCACATTCCCAGTGGACACACATGAAGTTTCTGAAGTGCTGTGGGCGTAATTGTGTAGTGTTGGATATGCTGGTGCTAATACCAATATTTGGCACTAGCACCACGCACATTCCCAGTGGACACACATGACCTTTCTGAAGTGCTGTGGGCGTATTTGTGTAGTGTTGGATATGCTGGTGCTAATACCAATATTTGGCACTAGCACCACGCACATTCCCAGTGGACACACATGAAGTTTCTGAAGTGCTGTGGGCGTATTTGTGTAGTGTTGGATATGCTGGTGCTAATACCAATATTTGGCAATAGCACCACGCACATTCCCAGTGGACACACATGAAGTTTCTGAAGTGCTGTGGGCGTAATTGTGTAGTGTTGGATATGCTGGTGCTAATACCAATATTTGGCACTAGCACCACGCACATTCCCAGTGGACACACATGACCTTTCTGAAGTGCTGTGGGCGTATTTGTGTAGTGTTGGATATGCTGGTGCTAATACCAATATTTGGCACTAGCACCACGCACATTCCCAGTGGACACACATGACCTTTCTGAAGTGCTGTGGGCGTAATTGTGTAGTGTTGGATATGCTGGTGCTAATACCAATATTTGGCACTAGCACCACGCACATTCCCAGTGGACACACATGAAGTTTCTGAAGTGCTGTGGGCGTATTTGTGTAGTGTTTGATATGCTGGTGCTAATACCAATATTTGGCACTAGCACCACGCACATTCCCAGTGGACACACATGACCTTTCTGAAGAGCTCTGGGCGTATTTGTGTAGTGTTGGATATGCTGGTGCTAATACCAATATTTGGCACTAGCACCACGCACATTCCCAGTGGACACACATGACCTTTCTGAAGTGCTGTGGGCGTATTTGTGTAGTGTTGGATATGCTGGTGCTAATACCAATATTTGGCACTAGCACCACGCACATTCCCAGTGGACACACATGACCTTTCTGAAGTGCTGTGGGTGTATTTGTGTAGTGTTGGATATGCTGGTGCTAATACCAATATTTGGCACTAGCACCACGCACATTCCCAGTGGACACACATGACCTTTCTGAAGTGCTGTGGGCGTATTTGTGTAGTGTTGGATATGCTGGTGCTAATACCAATATTTGGCACTAGCACCACGCACATTCCCAGTGGACACACATGAAGTTTCTGAAGTGCTGTGGGCGTATTTGTGTAGTGTTGGATATGCTGGTGCTAATACCAATATTTGGCAATAGTACCACGCACATTCCCAGTGGACACACATGAAGTTTCTGAAGTGCTGTGGGCGTAATTGTGTAGTGTTGGATATGCTGGTGCTAATACCAATATTTGGCACTAGCACCACGCACATTCCCAGTGGACACACATGACCTTTCTGAAGTGCTGTGGGCGTATTTGTGTAGTGTTGGATATGCTGGTGCTAATACCAATATTTGGCACTAGCACCACGCACATTCCCAGTGGACACACATGACCTTTCTGAAGTGCTGTGGGCGTAATTGTGTAGTGTTGGATATGCTGGTGCTAATACCAATATTTGGCACTAGCACCACGCACATTCCCAGTGGACACACATGAAGTTTCTGAAGTGCTGTGGGCGTATTTGTGTAGTGTTTGATATGCTGGTGCTAATACCAATATTTGGCACTAGCACCACGCACATTCCCAGTGGACACACATGACCTTTCTGAAGAGCTCTGGGCGTATTTGTGTAGTGTTGGATATGCTGGTGCTAATACCAATATTTGGCACTAGCACCACGCACATTCCCAGTGGACACACATGACCTTTCTGAAGTGCTGTGGGCGTATTTGTGTAGTGTTGGATATGCTGGTGCTAATACCAATATTTGGCACTAGCACCACGCACATTCCCAGTGGACACACATGACCTTTCTGAAGTGCTGTGGGTGTATTTGTGTAGTGTTGGATATGCTGGTGCTAATACCAATATTTGGCACTAGCACCACGCACATTCCCAGTGGACACACATGAAGTTTCTGAAGTGCTGTGGGCGTATTTGTGTAGTGTTGGATATGCTGGTGCTAATACCAATATTTGGCACTAGCACCACGCACATTCCCAGTGGACACACATGACCTTTCTGAAGATCTGTGGGCGTATTTGTGTAGTGTTGGATATGCTGGCGCTAATACCAATATTTGGCACTAGCACCACGCACATTCCCAGTGGACACACATGACCTTTCTGAAGTGCTGTGGGCGTATTTGTGTAGTGTTGGATATGCTGGTGCTAATACCAATATTTGGCACTAGCACCACGCACATTCCCAGTGGACACACATGACCTTTCTGAAGTGCTGTGGGTGTATTTGTGTAGTGTTGGATATGCTGGTGCTAATACCAATATTTGGCACTAGCACCACGCACATTCCCAGTGGACACACATGAAGTTTCTGAAGTGCTGTGGGCGTAATTGTGTAGTGTTGGATATGCTGGTGCTAATACCAATATTTGGCACTAGCACCACGCACATTCCCAGTGGACACACATGACCTTTCTGAAGTGCTGTGGGCGTATTTGTGTAGTGTTGGATATGCTGGTGCTAATACCAATATTTGGCACTAGCACCACGCACATTCCCAGTGGACACACATGAAGTTTCTGAAGTGCTGTGGGCGTATTTGTGTAGTGTTGGATATGCTGGTGCTAATACCAATATTTGGCAATAGCACCACGCACATTCCCAGTGGACACACATGAAGTTTCTGAAGTGCTGTGGGCGTAATTGTGTAGTGTTGGATATGCTGGTGCTAATACCAATATTTGGCACTAGCACCACGCACATTCCCAGTGGACACACATGACCTTTCTGAAGTGCTGTGGGCGTATTTGTGTAGTGTTGGATATGCTGGTGCTAATACCAATATTTGGCACTAGCACCACGCACATTCCCAGTGGACACACATGACCTTTCTGAAGTGCTGTGGGCGTAATTGTGTAGTGTTGGATATGCTGGTGCTAATACCAATATTTGGCACTAGCACCACGCACATTCCCAGTGGACACACATGAAGTTTCTGAAGTGCTGTGGGCGTATTTGTGTAGTGTTGGATATGCTGGTGCTAATACCAATATTTGGCAAGAGCACCACGCACATTCCCAGTGGACACACATGACCTTTCTGAAGAGCTCTGGGCGTATTTGTGTAGTGTTGGATATGCTGGTGCTAATACCAATATTTGGCACTAGCACCACGCACATTCCCAGTGGACACACATGACCTTTCTGAAGTGCTGTGGGCGTATTTGTGTAGTGTTGGATATGCTGGTGCTAATACCAATATTTGGCACTAGCACCACGCACATTCCCAGTGGACACACATGACCTTTCTGAAGTGCTGTGGGCGTATTTGTGTAGTGTTGGATATGCTGGTGCTAATACCAATATTTGGCACTAGCACCACGCACATTCCCAGTGGACACACATGACCTTTCTGAAGATCTGTGGGCGTATTTGTGTAGTGTTGGATATGCTGGCGCTAATACCAATATTTGGCACTAGCACCACGCACATTCCCAGTGGACACACATGACCTTTCTGAAGTGCTGTGGGCGTATTTGTGTAGTGTTGGATATGCTGGTGCTAATACCAATATTTGGCACTAGCACCACGCACATTCCCAGTGGACACACATGAAGTTTCTGAAGTGCTGTGGGCGTATATGTGTAGTGTTGGATATGCTGGTGCTAATACCAATATTTGGCAATAGCACCACGCACATTCCCAGTGGACACACATGAAGTTTCTGAAGTGCTGTGGGCGTAATTGTGTAGTGTTGGATATGCTGGTGCTAATACCAATATTTGGCACTAGCACCACGCACATTCCCAGTGGACACACATGACCTTTCTGAAGTGCTGTGGGCGTATTTGTGTAGTGTTGGATATGCTGGTGCTAATACCAATATTTGGTACTAGCACCACGCACATTCCCAGTGGACACACATGACCTTTCTGAAGTGCTGTGGGCGTAATTGTGTAGTGTTGGATATGCTGGTGCTAATACCAATATTTGGCACTAGCACCACGCACATTCCCAGTGGACACACATGAAGTTTCTGAAGTGCTGTGGGCGTATTTGTATACTGTTTGATATGCTGGTGCTAATACCAATATTTGGCACTAGCACCACGCACATTCCCAGTGGACACACATGACCTTTCTGAAGAGCTCTGGGCGTATTTGTGTAGTGTTGGATATGCTGGTGCTAATACCAATATTTGGCACTAGCACCACGCACATTCCCAGTGGACACACATGACCTTTCTGAAGTGCTGTGGGCGTATTTGTGTAGTGTTGGATATGCTGGTGCTAATACCAATATTTGGCAATAGCACCACGCACATTCCCAGTGGACACACATGAAGTTTCTGAAGTGCTGTGGGCGTATTTGTGTAGTGTTGGATATGCTGGTGCTAATACCAATATTTGGCACTAGCACCACGCACATTCCCAGTGGACACACATGACCTTTCTGAAGATCTGTGGGCGTATTTGTGTAGTGTTGGATATGCTGGCGCTAATACCAATATTTGGCACTAGCACCACGCACATTCCCAGTGGACACACATGACCTTTCTGAAGTGCTGTGGGCGTATTTGTGTAGTGTTGGATATGCTGGTGCTAATACCAATATTTGGCACTAGCACCACGCACATTCCCAGTGGACACACATGAAGTTTCTGAAGTGCTGTGGGCGTATTTGTTTAGTGTTGGATATGCTGGTGCTAATACCAATATTTGGCACTAGCACCACGCACATTCCCAGTGGACACACATGACCTTTCTGAAGTGCTGTGGGCTTATTTGTGTAGTGTTGGATATGCTGGTGCTAATACCAATATTTGGCACTAGCACCACGCACATTCCCAGTGGACACACATGACCTTTCTGAAGTGCTGTGGGCGTATTTGTGTAGTGTTGGATATGCTGGTGCTAATACCAATATTTGGCACTAGCACCACGCACATTCCCAGTGGACACACATGACCTTTCTGAAGTGCTGTGGGCGTAATTGTGTAGTGTTGGATATGCTGGTGCTAATACCAATATTTGGCACTAGCACCACGCACATTCCCAGTGGACACACATGACCTTTCTGAAGAGCTCTGGGCGTATTTGTGTAGTGTTGGATAAGCTGGTGCTAATACCAATATTTGGCACTAGCACCACGCACATTCCCAGTGGACACACATGACCTTTCTGAAGTGCTGTGGGCGTATTTGTGTAGTGTTGGATATGCTGGTGCTAATACCAATATTTGGCACTAGCACCACGCACATTCCCAGTGGACACACATGACTTTTCTGAAGTGCTGTGGGCGTATTTGTGTAGTGTTGGATATGCTGGTGCTAATACCAATATTTGGCACTAGCACCACGCACATTCCCAGTGGACACACATGAAGTTTCTGAAGTGCTGTGGGCGTATTTGTGTAGTGTTGGATATGCTGGTGCTAATACCAATATTTGGCACTAGCACCACGCACATTCCCAGTGGACACACATGACCTTTCTGAAGATCTGTGGGCGTATTTGTGTAGTGTTGGATATGCTGGCGCTAATACCAATATTTGGCACTAGCACCACGCACATTCCCAGTGGACACACATGACCTTTCTGAAGTGCTGTGGGCGTATTTGTGTAGTGTTGGATATGCTGGTGCTAATACCAATAGTTGGCACTAGCACCACGCACATTCCCAGTGGACACACATGAAGTTTCTGAAGTGCTGTGGGCGTATTTGTTTAATGTTGGATATGATGGTGCTAATACCAATATTTGGCACTAGCACCACGCACATTCCCAGTGGACACACATGACCTTTCTGAAGTGCTGTGGGCTTATTTGTGTAGTGTTGGATATGCTGGTGCTAATACCAATATTTGGCACTAGCACCACGCACATTCCCAGTGGACACACATGACCTTTCTGAAGTGCTGTGGGCGTATTTGTGTAGTGTTGGATATGCTGGTGCTAATACCAATATTTGGCACTAGCACCACGCACATTCCCAGTGGACACACATGAAGTTTCTTAACTAATGTGGGCGTATTTGTATAATGTTGGATATGCTGGTGCTAATACCAATATTTGGCACTAGCACCGCGCACATTCCCAGTGGACACACATGAAGTTTCTGAAGTGCTGTGGGCGTATTTGTGTAGTGTTGGATATGCTGGTGCTAATACCAATATTTGGCACTAGCACCACGCACATTCCCAGTGGACACACATGAAGTTTCTGAAGTGCTGTGGGCGTATTTGTTTAGTGTTGGATATGCTGGTGCTAATACCAATATTTGGCACTAGCACCGCGCACATTCCCTGTGGACACACATGACCTTTCTGAAGTGCTGTGGGCGCATTTGTGTAGTGTTGGATATGCTTGTCCTAATACCAATATTTGGCAATAGCACCACGCACATTCCCAGTGGACACACATGAAGTTTCTGAAGTGCTGTGGGCGTAATTGTGTAGTGTTGGATATGCTGGTGCTAATACCAATATTTGGCACTAGCACCACGCACATTCCCAGTGGACACACATGACCTTTCTAAAGTGCTGTGGGCGTATTTGTGTAGTGTTGGATATGCTGGTGCTAATACCAATATTTGGCACTAGCACCACGCACATTCCCAGTGGACACACATGACCTTTCTGAAGTGCTGTGGGCGTATTTGTGTAGTGTTGGATATGCTGGTGCTAATACCAATATTTGGCACTAGCACCACGCACATTCCCAGTGGACACACATGACCTTTCTGAAGATCTGTGGGCGTATTTGTGTAGTGTTGGATATGCTGGCGCTAATACCAATATTTGGCACTAGCACCACGCACATTCCCAGTGGACACACATGACCTTTCTGAAGTGCTGTGGGCGTATTTGTGTAGTGTTGGATATGCTGGTGCTAATACCAATATTTGGCACTAGCACCACGCACATTCCCAGTGGACACACATGAAGTTTCTGAAGTGCTGTGGGCGTATTTGTTTAGTGTTGGATATGCTGGTGCTAATACCAATATTTGGCACTAGCACCACGCACATTCCCAGTGGACACACATGACCTTTCTGAAGTGCTGTGGGCTTATTTGTGTAGTGTTGGATATGCTGGTGCTAATACCAATATTTGGCACTAGCACCACGCACATTCCCAGTGGACACACATGACCTTTCTGAAGTGCTGTGGGCGTATTTGTGTAGTGTTGGATATGCTGGTGCTAATACCAATATTTGGCACTAGCACCACGCACATTCCCAGTGGACACACATGACCTTTCTGAAGTGCTGTGGGCGTAATTGTGTAGTGTTGGATATGCTGGTGCTAATACCAATATTTGGCACTAGCACCACGCACATTCCCAGTGGACACACATGACCTTTCTGAAGAGCTCTGGGCGTATTTGTGTAGTGTTGGATAAGCTGGTGCTAATACCAATATTTGGCACTAGCACCACGCACATTCCCAGTGGACACACATGACCTTTCTGAAGTGCTGTGGGCGTATTTGTGTAGTGTTGGATATGCTGGTGCTAATACCAATATTTGGCACTAGCACCACGCACATTCCCAGTGGACACACATGACTTTTCTGAAGTGCTGTGGGCGTATTTGTGTAGTGTTGGATATGCTGGTGCTAATACCAATATTTGGCACTAGCACCACGCACATTCCCAGTGGACACACATGAAGTTTCTGAAGTGCTGTGGGCGTATTTGTGTAGTGTTGGATATGCTGGTGCTAATACCAATATTTGGCACTAGCACCACGCACATTCCCAGTGGACACACATGACCTTTCTGAAGATCTGTGGGCGTATTTGTGTAGTGTTGGATATGCTGGCGCTAATACCAATATTTGGCACTAGCACCACGCACATTCCCAGTGGACACACATGACCTTTCTGAAGTGCTGTGGGCGTATTTGTGTAGTGTTGGATATGCTGGTGCTAATACCAATAGTTGGCACTAGCACCACGCACATTCCCAGTGGACACACATGAAGTTTCTGAAGTGCTGTGGGCGTATTTGTTTAATGTTGGATATGATGGTGCTAATACCAATATTTGGCACTAGCACCACGCACATTCCCAGTGGACACACATGACCTTTCTGAAGTGCTGTGGGCTTATTTGTGTAGTGTTGGATATGCTGGTGCTAATACCAATATTTGGCACTAGCACCACGCACATTCCCAGTGGACACACATGACCTTTCTGAAGTGCTGTGGGCGTATTTGTGTAGTGTTGGATATGCTGGTGCTAATACCAATATTTGGCACTAGCACCACGCACATTCCCAGTGGACACACATGAAGTTTCTTAACTAATGTGGGCGTATTTGTATAATGTTGGATATGCTGGTGCTAATACCAATATTTGGCACTAGCACCGCGCACATTCCCAGTGGACACACATGAAGTTTCTGAAGTGCTGTGGGCGTATTTGTGTAGTGTTGGATATGCTGGTGCTAATACCAATATTTGGCACTAGCACCACGCACATTCCCAGTGGACACACATGAAGTTTCTGAAGTGCTGTGGGCGTATTTGTTTAGTGTTGGATATGCTGGTGCTAATACCAATATTTGGCACTAGCACCGCGCACATTCCCTGTGGACACACATGACCTTTCTGAAGTGCTGTGGGCGCATTTGTGTAGTGTTGGATATGCTTGTCCTAATACCAATATTTGGCAATAGCACCACGCACATTCCCAGTGGACACACATGAAGTTTCTGAAGTGCTGTGGGCGTAATTGTGTAGTGTTGGATATGCTGGTGCTAATACCAATATTTGGCACTAGCACCACGCACATTCCCAGTGGACACACATGACCTTTCTAAAGTGCTGTGGGCGTATTTGTGTAGTGTTGGATATGCTGGTGCTAATACCAATATTTGGCACTAGCACCACGCACATTCCCAGTGGACACACATGACCTTTCTGAAGTGCTGTGGGCGTATTTGTGTAGTGTTGGATATGCTGGTGCTAATACCAATATTTGGCACTAGCACCACGCACATTCCCAGTGGACACACATGACCTTTCTGAAGTGCTGTGGGCGTATTTGTGTAGTGTTGGATATGCTGGTGCTAATACCAATATTTGGCACTAGCACCACGCACATTCCCAGTGGACACACATGAAGTTTCTTAACTACTTTGGGCGTATTTGTGTAATGTTGGATATGCTGGTGCTAATACCAATATTTGGCACTAGCACCGCGCACATTCCCAGTGGACACACATGACCTTTCTGAAGTGCTGTGGGCGTATTTGTGTAGTGTTGGATATGCTTGTCCTAATACCAATATTTGGCAATAGCACCACGCACATTCCCAGTGGACACACATGAAGTTTCTGAAGTGCTGTGGGCGTAATTGTGTAGTGTTGGATATGCTGGTGCTAATACCAATATTTGGCACTAGCACCACGCACATTCCCAGTGGACACACATGAAGTTTCTGAAGTGCTGTGGGCGTAATTGTGTAGTGTTGGATATGCTGGTGCTAATACCAATATTTGGCACTAGCACCACGCACATTCCCAGTGGACACACATGACCTTTCTGAAGTGCTGTGGGCGTATTTGTGTAGTGTTGGATATGCTGGTGCTAATACCAATATTTGGCACTAGCACCACGCACATTCCCAGTGGACACACATGACCTTTCTGAAGTGCTGTGGGCGTATTTGTGTAGTGTTGGATATGCTGGTGCTAATACCAATATTTGGCACTAGCACCACGCACATTCCCAGTGGACACACATGAAGTTTCTGTAGTGCTGTGGGCGTATTTGTGTAGTGTTGGATATGCTGGTGCTAATACCAATATTTGGCACTAGCACCACGCACATTCCCAGTGGACACACATGACCTTTCTGAAGTGCTGTGGGCGTAATTGTGTAGTGTTGGATATGCTGGTGCTAATACCAATATTTGGCACTAGCACCACGCACATTCCCAGTGGACACACATGACCTTTCTGAAGTGCTGTGGGCGTATTTGTGTAGTGTTGGATATGCTGGTGCTAATACCAATATTTGGCACTAGCACCACGCACATTCCCAGTGGACACACATGACCTTACTGAAGTGCTGTGGGCGTATTTGTGTAGTGTTGGATATGCTGGTGCTAATACCAATATTTGGCACTAGCACCACGCACATTCCCAGTGGACACACATGAAATTTCTGAAGTGCTGTGGGCGTATTTGTGTAGTGTTGGATATGCTGGTGCTAATACCAATATTTGGCACTAGCACCACGCACATTCCCAGTGGACACACATGACCTTTCTGAAGTGCTGTGGGTGTATTTGTGAAGTGTTGGATATGCTGGTGCTAATACCAATATTTGGCACTAACACCACGCACATTCCCAGTGGACACACATGAAGTTTCTGAAGTGCTGTGGGCGTATTTGTGTAGTGTTGGATATGCTGGTGCTAATACCAATATTTGGCACTAGCACCACGCACATTCCCAGTGGACACACATGACCTTTCTGAAGTGCTGTGGGCGTATTTGTGTAGTGTTGGATATGCTGGTGCTAATACCAATATTTGGCACTAGCACCACGCACATTCCCAGTGGACACACATGACCTTTCTGAAGTGCTGTGGGCGTATTTGTGTAGTGTTGGATATGCTGGTGCTAATACCAATATTTGGCACTAGCACCACGCACATTCCCAGTTGATGCACATGACGTTTCTGTATTGCTGAGGATAAATTTGTGTATTATTGGAATTGGTGGTTCTAAGACCAAAATTTGGCAATAGCACCACGCACATTCCCAGTGGACACACATGACCGTTCTGAAGTGCTGTAGGCGTATTTGTGTAGTGTTGGATATGCTGGTGCTAATACCAATATTTGGCACTAGCACCACGCACATTCCCAGTGGACACACATGGTGATTCTGAAGTGCTGTGGGCGTATTTGTGTAGTGTTGGATATGCTGGTGCTAATACCAATATTTGGCACTAGCACCACGCACATTCCCAGTGGACACACATGACCTTTCTGAAGTGCTGTGGGCGTATTTGTGTAGTGTTGGATATGCTGGTGCTAATACCAATATTTGGCACTAGCACCACGCACATTCCCAGTGGACACACATGACCTTTCTGAAGTGCTGTGGGCGTATTTGTGTAGTGTTGGATATGCTGGTGCTAATACCAATATTTGGCAATAGCACCACGCACATTCCCAGTGAACACACATGAAGTTTCTGAAGTGCTGTTGGCGTGTTTTTGTAGTGTTGGATATGGTGATGCTAAAACCAATATTTTGCACTAGCACCACGCACATTCCCAGTGGACACACATGACGTTTCTGAAGTGCTGTGGGCGTATTTGTGTAGTGTTGGATATGCTGGTGCTAATACCAATATTTGGCACTAGCACCACGCACATTCCCAGTGGACACACATGACCTTTCTGAAGTGCTGTGGGCGTATTTGTGTAGTGTTGGATATGCTGGTGCTAATACCAATATTTGGAACTAGCACCACGCACATTCCCAGTGGACACACATGACGTTTCTGAAGTGCTGTGGGCGTATTTGTGTAGTGTTGGATATGCTGGTGCTATTACCAATGTTTGGCACTAGCACCACGCACATTCCCAGTGGACACACATGACCTTTCTGAAATTTTGTGGGCGTATTTGTGTAGTGTTGGATGTGCTGGTGCTAATACCAATATTTGGCACTAGCACCACGCACATTCCCAGTGGACACACATGACCTTTCTGAAGTGCTGTGGGCGTATTTGTGTAGTGTTGGATATGCTGGTGCTAATACCAATATTTGGCACTAGCACCACGCACATTCCAAGTGGACACACATGAAGTTTCTGAAGTGCTGTGGGCGTATTTGTGTAGTTTTGGATATGCTGGTGCTAATACCAATATTTGGCACTAGCACCACGCACATTCCCAGTGAACACACATGAAGTTTCTGAAGTGCTGTGGGCGTATTTTTGTAGTGTTGGACATGGTGGTGCTAATACCAATATTTGGCACTAGCACCACGCACATTCCCAGTGGACACACATGAAGTTTCTGAAGTGCTGTGGGCGTATTTGTGTAGTGTTGGATATGCTGGTGCTAATACCAATGTTTGGCACTAGCACCACGCACATTCCCAGTGGACACACATGACCTTTCTGAAATTTTGTGGGCGTATTTGTGTAGTGTTGGATGTGCTGGTGCTAATACCAATATTTGGCACTAGCACCACGCACATTCCCAGTTGATGCACATGACGTTTCTGTATTGCTGAGGATAAATTTGTGTATTATTGGAATTGGTGGTTCTAAGACCAAAATTTGGCAATAGCACCACGCACATTCCCAGTGGACACACATGACCGTTCTGAAGTGCTGTAGGCGTATTTGTGTAGTGTTGGATATGCTGGTGCTAATACCAATATTTGGCACTAGCACCACGCACATTCCCAGTGGACACACATGACCTTTCTGAAGTACTGTGGGCGTATTTGTGTAGTGTTGGATATGCTGGTGCTAATACCAATATTTGGCACTAGCACCACGCACATTCCCAGTGGACACACATGGAGATTCTGAAGTGCTGTGGGCGTATTTGTGTAGTGTTGGATATGCTGGTGCTAATACCAATATTTGGCACTAGCACCACGCACATTCCCAGTGGACACACATGACCTTTCTGAAGTGCTGTGGGCGTATTTGTGTAGTGTTGGATATGCTGGTGCTAATACCAATATTTGGCACTAGCACCACGCACATTCCCAGTGGACACACATGACCTTTCTGAAGTGCTGTGGGCGTATTTGTGTAGTGTTGGATATGCTGGTGCTAATACCAATATTTGGCAATAGCACCACGCACATTCCCAGTGAACACACATGAAGTTTCTGAAGTGCTGTTGGCGTGTTTTTGTAGTGTTGGATATGGTGATGCTAAAACCAATATTTGGCACTAGCACCACGCACATTCCCAGTGGACACACATGACGTTTCTGAAGTGCTGTGGGCGTATTTGTGTAGTGTTGGATATGCTGGTGCTAATACCAATATTTGGCACTAGCACCACGCACATTCCCAGTGGACACACATGACCTTTCTGAAGTGCTGTGGGCGTATTTGTGTAGTGTTGGATATGCTGGTGCTAATACCAATATTTGGAACTAGCACCACGCACATTCCCAGTGGACACACATGACGTTTCTGAAGTGCTGTGGGCGTATTTGTGTAGTGTTGGATATGCTGGTGCTAATACCAATGTTTGGCACTAGCACCACGCACATTCCCAGTGGACACACATGACCTTTCTGAAGTACTGTGGGCGTATTTGTGTAGTGTTGGATATGCTGGTGCTAATACCAATATTTGGCACTAGCACCACGCACATTCCCAGTGGACACACATGGAGATTCTGAAGTGCTGTGGGCGTATTTGTGTAGTGTTGGATATACTGGTGCTAATACCAATATTTGGCACTAGCACCACGCACATTCCCAGTGGACACACATGACCTTTCTGAAGTGCTGTGGGCGTATTTGTGTAGTGTTGGATATGCTGGTGCTAATACCAATATTTGGCACTAGCACCACGCACATTCCCAGTGGACACACATGACCTTTCTGAAGTGCTGTGGGCGTATTTGTGTAGTGTTGGATATGCTGGTGCTAATACCAATATTTGGCAATAGCACCACGCACATTCCCAGTGAACACACATGAAGTTTCTGAAGTGCTGTTGGCGTGTTTTTGTAGTGTTGGATATGGTGATGCTAAAACCAATATTTGGCACTAGCACCACGCACATTCCCAGTGGACACACATGACGTTTCTGAAGTGCTGTGGGCGTATTTGTGTAGTGTTGGATATGCTGGTGCTAATACCAATATTTGGCACTAGCACCACGCACATTCCCAGTGGACACACATGACCTTTCTGAAGTGCTGTGGGCGTATTTGTGTAGTGTTGGATATGCTGGTGCTAATACCAATATTTGGAACTAGCACCACGCACATTCCCAGTGGACACACATGACGTTTCTGAAGTGCTGTGGGCGTATTTGTGTAGTGTTGGATATGCTGGTGCTAATACCAATGTTTGGCACTAGCACCACGCACATTCCCAGTGGACACACATGACCTTTCTGAAATTTTGTGGGCGTATTTGTGTAGTGTTGGATGTGCTGGTGCTAATACCAATATTTGGCACTAGCACCACGCACATTCCCAGTGGACACACATGACCTTTCTGAAGTGCTGTGGGCGTATTTGTGTAGTGTTGGATATGGTGGTGCTAATACCAATATTTGGCACTAGCACCACGCACATTCCAAGTGGACACACATGAAGTTTCTGAAGTGCTGTGGGCGTATTTGTGTAGTTTTGGATATGCTGGTGCTAATACCAATATTTGGCACTAGCACCACGCACATTCCCAGTGAACACACATGAAGTTTCTGAAGTGCTGTGGGCGTATTTTTGTAGTGTTGGACATGGTGGTGCTAATACCAATATTTGGAACTAGCACCACGCACATTCCCAGTGGACACACATGACGTTTCTGAAGTGCTGTGGGCGTATTTGTGTAGTGTTGGATATGCTTTTGCTAATACCAATGTTTGGCACTAGCACCACGCACATTCCCAGTGGACACACATGACCTTTCTGAAATTTTGTGGGCGTATTTGTGTAGTGTTGGATGTGCTGGTGCTAATACCAATATTTGGCACTAGCACCACGCACATTCCCAGTGGACACACATGACCTTTCTGAAGTGCTGTGGGCGTATTTGTGTAGTGTTGGATATGGTGGTGCTAATAAAAATATTTGGCACTAGCACCACGCACATTCCAAGTGGACACACATGAAGTTTCTGAAGTGCTGTGGGCGTATTTGTGTAGTTTTGGATATGCTGGTGCTAATACCAATATTTGGCAATAGCACCACGCACATTCCCAGTGAACACACATGAAGTTTCTGAAGTGCTGTGGGCGTATTTTTGTAGTGTTGGACATGGTGGTGCTAATACCAATATTTGGCACTAGCACCACGCACATTCCCAGTGGACACACATGAAGTTTCTGAAGTGCTGTGGGCGTATTTGTGTAGTGTTGGATATGCTGGTGCTAATACCAATATTTGGCACTAGCACCACGCACATTCCCAGTGGACACACATGACCTTTCTGAAGTACTGTGGGCGTATTTGGTTAGTGTTGGATATGATGGTGCTAATACCAATATTTGGCACTAGCACCACGCACATTCCCAGTGGACACACATGAAGTTTCTGAAGTGCTGTGGGCGTATTTGTGTAGTGTTGGATATGCTGGTGCTAATACCAATATTTGGCACTAGCACCACGCACATTCCCAGTGGACACACATGACCTTTCTGAAGTGCTGTGGGCGTATTTGTGTAGTGTTGGATATGCTGGTGCTAATACCAATATTTGGCACTAGCACCACGCACATTCCCAGTGGACACACATGACCTTTCTGAAGTGCTGTGGGCGTATTTGTGTAGTGTTGGATATGCTGGTGCTAATACCAATATTTGGCACTAGCACCACGCACATTCCCAGTTGATGCACATGACGTTTCTGTATTGCTGAGGATAAATTTGTGTATTATTGGAATTGGTGGTTCTAAGACCAAAATTTGGCAATAGCACCACGCACATTCCCAGTGGACACACATGACCGTTCTGAAGTGCTGTAGGCGTATTTGTGTAGTGTTGGATATGCTGGTGCTAATACCAATATTTGGCACTAGCACCACGCACATTCCCAGTGGACACACATGACCTTTCTGAAGTACTGTGGGCGTATTTGTGTAGTGTTGGATATGCTGGTGCTAATACCAATATTTGGCACTAGCACCACGCACATTCCCAGTGGACACACATGGAGATTCTGAAGTGCTGTGGGCGTATTTGTGTAGTGTTGGATATGCTGGTGCTAATACCAATATTTGGCACTAGCACCACGCACATTCCCAGTGGACACACATGACCTTTCTGAAGTGCTGTGGGCGTATTTGTGTAGTGTTGGATATGCTGGTGCTAATACCAATATTTGGCACTAGCACCACGCACATTCCCAGTGGACACACATGACCTTTCTGAAGTGCTGTGGGCGTATTTGTGTAGTGTTGGATATGCTGGTGCTAATACCAATATTTGGCAATAGCACCACGCACATTCCCAGTGAACACACATGAAGTTTCTGAAGTGCTGTTGGCGTGTTTTTGTAGTGTTGGATATGGTGATGCTAAAACCAATATTTGGCACTAGCACCACGCACATTCCCAGTGGACACACATGAAGTTTCTGAAGTGCTGTGGGCGTATTTGTGTAGTTTTGGATATGCTGGTGCTAATACCAATATTTGGCACTAGCACCACGCACATTCCCAGTGAACACACATGAAGTTTCTGAAGTGCTGTGGGCGTATTTTTGTAGTGTTGGACATGGTGGTGCTAATACCAATATTTGGAACTAGCACCACGCACATTCCCAGTGGACACACATGACGTTTCTGAAGTGCTGTGGGCGTATTTGTGTAGTGTTGGATATGCTGGTGCTAATACCAATGTTTGGCACTAGCACCACGCACATTCCCAGTGGACACACATGACCTTTCTGAAATTTTGTGGGCGTATTTGTGTAGTGTTGGATGTGCTGGTGCTAATACCAATATTTGGCACTAGCACCACGCACATTCCCAGTGGACACACATGACCTTTCTGAAGTGCTGTGGGCGTATTTGTGTAGTGTTGGATATGGTGGTGCTAATACCAATATTTGGCACTAGCACCACGCACATTCCAAGTGGACACACATGAAGTTTCTGAAGTGCTGTGGGCGTATTTGTGTAGTTTTGGATATGCTGGTGCTAATACCAATATTTGGCACTAGCACCACGCACATTCCCAGTGAACACACATGAAGTTTCTGAAGTGCTGTGGGCGTATTTTTGTAGTGTTGGACATGGTGGTGCTAATACCAATATTTGGCACTAGCACCACGCACATTCCCAGTGGAAACACATGAAGTTTCTGAAGTGCTGTGGGCGTATTTGTGTAGTGTTGGATATGCTGGTGCTAATACCAATATTTGGCACTAGCACCACGCACATTCCCAGTGGACACACATGACCTTTCTGAAGTACTGTGGGCGTATTTGGTTAGTGTTGGATATGATGGTGCTAATACCAATATTTGGCACTAGCACCACGCACATTCCCAGTGGACACACATGAAGTTTCTGAAGTGCTGTGGGCGTATTTGTGTAGTGTTGGATATGCTGGTGCTAATACCAATATTTGGCACTAGCACCACGCACATTCCCAGTGGACACACATGACCTTTCTGAAGTGCTGTGGGCGTATTTGTGTAGTGTTGGATATGCTGGTGCTAATACCAATATTTGGCACTAGCACCACGCACATTCCCAGTGGACACACATGACCTTTCTGAAGTGCTGTGGGCGTATTTGTGTAGTGTTGGATATGCTGGTGCTAATACCAATATTTGGCACTAGCACCACGCACATTCCCAGTTGATGCACATGACGTTTCTGTATTGCTGAGGATAAATTTGTGTATTATTGGAATTGGTGGTTCTAAGACCAAAATTTGGCAATAGCACCACGCACATTCCCAGTGGACACACATGACCGTTCTGAAGTGCTGTAGGCGTATTTGTGTAGTGTTGGATATGCTGGTGCTAATACCAATATTTGGCACTAGCACCACGCACATTCCCAGTGGACACACATGACCTTTCTGAAGTACTGTGGGCGTATTTGTGTAGTGTTGGATATGCTGGTGCTAATACCAATATTTGGCACTAGCACCACGCACATTCCCAGTGGACACACATGGAGATTCTGAAGTGCTGTGGGCGTATTTGTGTAGTGTTGGATATGCTGGTGCTAATACCAATATTTGGCACTAGCACCACGCACATTCCCAGTGGACACACATGACCTTTCTGAAGTGCTGTGGGCGTATTTGTGTAGTGTTGGATATGCTGGTGCTAATACCAATATTTGGCACTAGCACCACGCACATTCCCAGTGGACACACATGACCTTTCTGAAGTGCTGTGGGCGTATTTGTGTAGTGTTGGATATGCTGGTGCTAATACCAATATTTGGCAATAGCACCACGCACATTCCCAGTGAACACACATGAAGTTTCTGAAGTGCTGTTGGCGTGTTTTTGTAGTGTTGGATATGGTGATGCTAAAACCAATATTTGGCACTAGCACCACGCACATTCCCAGTGGACACACATGACGTTTCTGAAGTGCTGTGGGCGTATTTGTGTAGTGTTGGATATGCTGGTGCTAATACCAATATTTGGCACTAGCACCACGCACATTCCCAGTGGACACACATGACCTTTCTGAAGTGCTGTGGGCGTATTTGTGTAGTGTTGGATATGCTGGTGCTAATACCAATATTTGGAACTAGCACCACGCACATTCCCAGTGGACACACATGACGTTTCTGAAGTGCTGTGGGCGTATTTGTGTAGTGTTGGATATGCTGGTGCTAATACCAATGTTTGGCACTAGCACCACGCACATTCCCAGTGGACACACATGACCTTTCTGAAATTTTGTGGGCGTATTTGTGTAGTGTTGGATGTGCTGGTTCTAATACCAATATTTGGCACTAGCACCACGCACATTCCCAGTGGACACACATGACCTTTCTGAAGTGCTGTGGGCGTATTTGTGTAGTGTTGGATATGGTGGTGCTAATACCAATATTTGGCACTAGCACCACGCACATTCCAAGTGGACACACATGAAGTTTCTGAAGTGCTGTGGGCGTATTTGTGTAGTTTTGGATATGCTGGTGCTAATACCAATATTTGGCACTAGCACCACGCACATTCCCAGTGAACACACATGAAGTTTCTGAAGTGCTGTGGGCGTATTTTTGTAGTGTTGGACATGGTGGTGCTAATACCAATATTTGGCACTAGCACCACGCACATTCCCAGTGGACACACATGAAGTTTCTGAAGTGCTGTGGGCGTATTTGTGTAGTGTTGGATATGCTGGTGCTAATACCAATATTTGGCACTAGCACCACGCACATTCCCAGTGGACACACATGACCTTTCTGAAGTACTGTGGGCGTATTTGGTTAGTGTTGGATATGATGGTGCTAATACCAATATTTGGCACTAGCACCACGCACATTCCCAGTGGACACACATGAAGTTTCTGAAGTGCTGTGGGCGTATTTGTGTAGTGTTGGATATGCTGGTGCTAATACCAATATTTGGCACTAGCACCACGCACATTCCCAGTTGATGCACATGACGTTTCTGTATTGCTGAGGATAAATTTGTGTATTATTGGAATTGGTGGTTCTAAGACCAAAATTTGGCAATAGCACCACGCACATTCCCAGTGGACACACATGACCGTTCTGAAGTGCTGTAGGCGTATTTGTGTAGTGTTGGATATGCTGGTGCTAATACCAATATTTGGCACTAGCACCACGCACATTCCCAGTGGACACACATGACCTTTCTGAAGTACTGTGGGCGTATTTGTGTAGTGTTGGATATGCTGGTGCTAATACCAATATTTGGCACTAGCACCACGCACATTCCCAGTGGACACACATGGAGATTCTGAAGTGCTGTGGGCGTATTTGTGTAGTGTTGGATATGCTGGTGCTAATACCAATATTTGGCACTAGCACCACGCACATTCCCAGTGGACACACATGACCTTTCTGAAGTGCTGTGGGCGTATTTGTGTAGTGTTGGATATGCTGGTGCTAATACCAATATTTGGAACTAGCACCACGCACATTCCCAGTGGACACACATGACGTTTCTGAAGTGCTGTGGGCGTATTTGTGTAGTGTTGGATATGCTGGTGCTAATACCAATGTTTGGCACTAGCACCACGCACATTCCCAGTGGACACACATGACCTTTCTGAAATTTTGTGGGCGTATTTGTGTAGTGTTGGATGTGCTGGTGCTAATACCAATATTTGGCACTAGCACCACGCACATTCCCAGTGGACACACATGACCTTTCTGAAGTGCTGTGGGCGTATTTGTGTAGTGTTGGATATGCTGGTGCTAATACCAATATTTGGCACTAGCACCACGCACATTCCAAGTGGACACACATGAAGTTTCTGAAGTGCTGTGGGCGTATTTGTGTAGTTTTGGATATGCTGGTGCTAATACCAATATTTGGCACTAGCACCACGCACATTCCCAGTGAACACACATGAAGTTTCTGAAGTGCTGTGGGCGTATTTTTGTAGTGTTGGACATGGTGGTGCTAATACCAATATTTGGCACTAGCACCACGCACATTCCCAGTGGACACACATGAAGTTTCTGAAGTGCTGTGGGCGTATTTGTGTAGTGTTGGATATGCTGGTGCTAATACCAATATTTGGCACTAGCACCACGCACATTCCCAGTGGACACACATGACCTTTCTGAAGTACTGTGGGCGTATTTGGTTAGTGTTGGATATGATGGTGCTAATACCAATATTTGGCACTAGCACCACGCACATTCCCAGTGGACACACATGAAGTTTCTGAAGTGCTGTGGGCGTATTTGTGTAGTGTTGGATATGCTGGTGCTAATACCAATATTTGGCACTAGCACCACGCACATTCCCAGTGGACACACATGACCTTTCTGAAGTGCTGTGGGCGTATTTGTGTAGTGTTGGATATGCTGGTGCTAATACCAATATTTGGCACTAGCACCACGCACATTCCCAGTGGACACACATGACCTTTCTGAAGTGCTGTGGGCGTATTTGTGTAGTGTTGGATATGCTGGTGCTAATACCAATATTTGGCACTAGCACCACGCACATTCCCAGTTGATGCACATGACGTTTCTGTATTGCTGAGGATAAATTTGTGTATTATTGGAATTGGTGGTTCTAAGACCAAAATTTGGCAATAGCACCACGCACATTCCCAGTGGACACACATGACCGTTCTGAAGTGCTGTAGGCGTATTTGTGTAGTGTTGGATATGCTGGTGCTAATACCAATATTTGGCACTAGCACCACGCACATTCCCAGTGGACACACATGACCTTTCTGAAGTGCTGTGGGCGTATTTGTGTAGTGTTGGATATGCTGGTGCTAATACCAATATTTGGCACTAGCACCACGCACATTCCCAGTGGACACACATGGAGATTCTGAAGTGCTGTGGGCGTATTTGTGTAGTGTTGGATATGCTGGTGCTAATACCAATATTTGGCACTAGCACCACGCACATTCCCAGTGGACACACATGACCTTTCTGAAGTGCTGTGGGCGTATTTGTGTAGTGTTGGATATGCTGGTGCTAATACCAATATTTGGCACTAGCACCACGCACATTCCCAGTGGACACACATGACCTTTCTGAAGTGCTGTGGGCGTATTTGTGTAGTGTTGGATATGCTGGTGCTAATACCAATATTTGGCAATAGCACCACGCACATTCCCAGTGAACACACATGAAGTTTCTGAAGTGCTGTTGGCGTGTTTTTGTAGTGTTGGATATGGTGATGCTAAAACCAATATTTGGCACTAGCACCACGCACATTCCCAGTGGACACACATGACGTTTCTGAAGTGCTGTGGGCGTATTTGTGTAGTGTTGGATATGCTGGTGCTAATACCAATATTTGGCACTAGCACCACGCACATTCCCAGTGGACACACATGACCTTTCTGAAGTGCTGTGGGCGTATTTGTGTAGTGTTGGATATGCTGGTGCTAATACCAATATTTGGAACTAGCACCACGCACATTCCCAGTGGACACACATGACGTTTCTGAAGTGCTGTGGGCGTATTTGTGTAGTGTTGGATATGCTGGTGCTAATACCAATGTTTGGCACTAGCACCACGCACATTCCCAGTGGACACACATGACCTTTCTGAAATTTTGTGGGCGTATTTGTGTAGTGTTGGATGTGCTGGTGCTAATACCAATATTTGGCACTAGCACCACGCACATTCCCAGTGGACACACATGACCTTTCTGAAGTGCTGTGGGCGTATTTGTGTAGTGTTGGATATGGTGGTGCTAATACCAATATTTGGCACTAGCACCACGCACATTCCAAGTGGACACACATGAAGTTTCTGAAGTGCTGTGGGCGTATTTGTGTAGTTTTGGATATGCTGGTGCTAATACCAATATTTGGCACTAGCACCACGCACATTCCCAGTGAACACACATGAAGTTTCTGAAGTGCTGTGGGCGTATTTTTGTAGTGTTGGACATGGTGGTGCTAATACCAATATTTGGCACTAGCACCACGCACATTCCCAGTGGACACACATGAAGTTTCTGAAGTGCTGTGGGCGTATTTGTGTAGTGTTGGATATGCTGGTGCTAATACCAATATTTGGCACTAGCACCACGCACATTCCCAGTGGACACACATGACCTTTCTGAAGTGCTGTGGGCGTATTTGTGTAGTGTTGGATATGCTGGTGCTAATACCAATATTTGGCACTAGCACCACGCACATTCCCAGTGGACACACATGACCTTTCTGAAGTGCTGTGGGCGTATTTGTGTAGTGTTGGATATGCTGGTGCTAATACCAATATTTGGCAATAGCACCACGCACATTCCCAGTGAACACACATGAAGTTTCTGAAGTGCTGTTGGCGTGTTTTTGTAGTGTTGGATATGGTGATGCTAAAACCAATATTTGGCACTAGCACCACGCACATTCCCAGTGGACACACATGACGTTTCTGAAGTGCTGTGGGCGTATTTGTGTAGTGTTGGATATGCTGGTGCTAATACCAATATTTGGCACTAGCACCACGCACATTCCCAGTGGACACACATGACCTTTCTGAAGTGCTGTGGGCGTATTTGTGTAGTGTTGGATATGCTGGTGCTAATACCAATATTTGGAACTAGCACCACGCACATTCCCAGTGGACACACATGACGTTTCTGAAGTGCTGTGGGCGTATTTGTGTAGTGTTGGATATGCTGGTGCTAATACCAATGTTTGGCACTAGCACCACGCACATTCCCAGTGGACACACATGACCTTTCTGAAATTTTGTGGGCGTATTTGTGTAGTGTTGGATGTGCTGGTGCTAATACCAATATTTGGCACTAGCACCACGCACATTCCCAGTGGACACACATGACCTTTCTGAAGTGCTGTGGGCGTATTTGTGTAGTGTTGGATATGGTGGTGCTAATACCAATATTTGGCACTAGCACCACGCACATTCCAAGTGGACACACATGAAGTTTCTGAAGTGCTGTGGGCGTATTTGTGTAGTTTTGGATATGCTGGTGCTAATACCAATATTTGGCACTAGCACCACGCACATTCCCAGTGAACACACATGAAGTTTCTGAAGTGCTGTGGGCGTATTTTTGTAGTGTTGGACATGGTGGTGCTAATACCAATATTTGGCACTAGCACCACGCACATTCCCAGTGGACACACATGAAGTTTCTGAAGTGCTGTGGGCGTATTTGTGTAGTGTTGGATATGCTGGTGCTAATACCAATATTTGGCACTAGCACCACGCACATTCCCAGTGGACACACATGACCTTTCTGAAGTACTGTGGGCGTATTTGGTTAGTGTTGGATATGATGGTGCTAATACCAATATTTGGCACTAGCACCACGCACATTCCCAGTGGACACACATGAAGTTTCTGAAGTGCTGTGGGCGTATTTGTGTAGTGTTGGATATGCTGGTGCTAATACCAATATTTGGCACTAGCACCACGCACATTCCCAGTGAACACACATGACCTTACTGAAGTACTGTGGGCGTATTTGTGTAGTGTTGGATATGCTGGTGCTAATACCAATATTTGGCACTAGCACCACGCACATTCCCAGTGGACACACATGGAGATTCTGAAGTGCTGTGGGCGTATTTGTGTAGTGTTGGATACGCTGGTGCTAATACCAATATTTGGCACTAGCACCACGCACATTCCCAGTGGACACACATGACCTTTCTGAAGTGCTGTGGGCGTATTTGTGTAGTGTTGGATATGCTGGTGCTAATACCAATATTTGGCACTAGTACCACGCACATTCCCAGTGGACACACATGACCTTTCTGAAGTGCTGTGGGCGTATTTGTGTAGTGTTGGATATGCTGGTGCTAATACCAATATTTGGCAATAGCACCACGCACATTCCCAGTGGACACACATGACCTTACTGAAGTACTGTGGGCGTATTTGTGTAGTGTTGGATATGCTGGTGCTAATACCAATATTTGGCACTAGCACCACGCACATTCCCAGTGGACACACATGGAGATTCTGAAGTGCTGTGGGCGTATTTGTGTAGTGTTGGATACGCTGGTGCTAATACCAATATTTGGCACTAGCACCACGCACATTCCCAGTGGACACACATGACCTTTCTGAAGTGCTGTGGGCGTATTTGTGTAGTGTTGGATATGCTGGTGCTAATACCAATATTTGGCACTAGTACCACGCACATTCCCAGTGGACACACATGACCTTTCTGAAGTGCTGTGGGCGTATTTGTGTAGTGTTGGATATGCTGGTGCTAATACCAATATTTGGCAATAGCACCACGCACATTCCCAGTGGACACACATGGAGATTCTGAAGTGCTGTGGGCGTATTTGTGTAGTGTTGGATATGCTGGTGCTAATACCAATATTTGGCACTAGCACCACGCACATTCCCAGTGGACACACATGACGTTTCTGAAGTGCTGTGGGCGTATTTGTGTAGTGTTGGATATGCTGGTGCTAATACCAATATTTGGCACTAGCACCACGCACATTCCCAGTGGACACACATGACCTTTCTGAAGTGCTGTGGGCGTATTTGTGTAGTGTTGGATATGGTGGTGCTAATACCAATATTTGGCACTAGCACCACGCACATTCCAAGTGGACACACATGAAGTTTCTGAAGTGCTGTGGGCGTATTTGTGTAGTTTTGGATATGCTGGTGCTAATACCAATATTTGGCACTAGCACCACGCACATTCCCAGTGAACACACATGAAGTTTCTGAAGTGCTGTGGGCGTATTTTTGTAGTGTTGGACATGGTGGTGCTAATACCAATATTTGGCACTAGCACCACGCACATTCCCAGTGGACACACATGAAGTTTCTGAAGTGCTGTGGGCGTATTTGTGTAGTGTTGGATATGCTGGTGCTTATACCAATATTTGGCACTAGCACCACGCACATTCCCAGTGGACACACATGACCTTTCTGAAGTACTGTGGGCGTATTTGGTTAGTGTTGGATATGATGGTGCTAATACCAATATTTGGCACTAGCACCACGCACATTCCCAGTGGACACACATGAAGTTTCTGAAGTGCTGTGGGCGTATTTGTGTAGTGTTGGATATGCTGGTGCTAATACCAATATTTGGCACTAGCACCACGCACATTCCCAGTGGACACACATGACCTTACTGAAGTACTGTGGGCGTATTTGTGTAGTGTTGGATATGCTGGTGCTAATACCAATATTTGGCACTAGCACCACGCACATTCCCAGTGGACACACATGGAGATTCTGAAGTGCTGTGGGCGTATTTGTGTAGTGTTGGATACGCTGGTGCTAATACCAATATTTGGCACTAGCACCACGCACATTCCCAGTGGACACACATGACCTTTCTGAAGTGCTGTGGGCGTATTTGTGTAGTGTTGGATATGCTGGTGCTAATACCAATATTTGGCACTAGCACCACGCACATTCCCAGTGGACACACATGACCTTTCTGAAGTGCTGTGGGCGTATTTGTGTAGTGTTGGATATGCTGGTGCTAATACCAATATTTGGCAATAGCACCACGCACATTCCCAGTGGACACACATGGAGATTCTGAAGTGCTGTGGGCGTATTTGTGTAGTGTTGGATATGCTGGTGCTAATACCAATATTTGGCACTAGCACCACGCACATTCCCAGTGGACACACATGACGTTTCTGAAGTGCTGTGGGCGTATTTGTGTAGTGTTGGATATGCTGGTGCTAATACCAATATTTGGCACTAGCACCACGCACATTCCCAGCGGACACACATGACCTTACTGAAGTGCTGTGGGCGTATTTGTGTAGTGTTGGATATGCTGGTGCTAATACCAATATTTGGCACTAGCACCACGCACATTCCCAGTGGACACACATGACGTTTCTGAAGTGCTGTGGGCGTATTTGTGTAGTGTTGGATATGCTGGTGCTAATACCAATGTTTGGCACTAGCACCACGCACATTCCCAGTGGACACACATGACCTTTCTGAAATTTTGTGGGCGTATTTGTGTAGTGTTGGATGTGCTGGTGCTAATACCAATATTTGGCACTAGCACCACGCACATTCCCAGTGAACACACATGAAGTTTTTGAAGTGCTGTGGGCGTATTTGTGTAGTGTTGGATATGCTGGTGCTAATACCAATATTTGGCACTAGCACCACGCACATTCCCAGTGGACACACATGAAGTGTCTGAAGTGCTGTGGGCGTATTTGTGTAGTGTTGGATATGCTGGTGCTAATACCAATATTTGGCACTAGTACCACGAACATTCCCAGTGAACACACATGAAGTTTCTGAAGTGCTGTTGGCGTGTTTTTGTAGTGTTGGATATGGTGATGCTAATACCAATATTTGGCACTAGCACCACGCACATTCCCAGTGGACACACATGACCTTACTGAAGTGCTGTGGGCGTATTTGTGTAGTGTTGGATATGCTGGTGCAATATTTGGCACTAGCACCACGCACATTCCCAGTGGACACACATGACGTTTCTGAAGTGCTGTGGGCGTATTTGTGTAGTGTTGGATATGCTGGTGCTAATACCAATATTTGGCACTAGCACCACGCACATTCCCAGTGGACACACATGACCTTTCTGAAGTGCTGTGGGCGTATTTGTGTAGTGTTGGATATGCTGGTGCTAATACCAATATTTGGAACTAGCACCACGCACATTCCCAGTGGACACACATGACGTTTCTGAAGTGCTGTGGGCGTATTTGTGTAGTGTTGGATATGCTGGTGCTAATACCAATGTTTGGCACTAGCACCACGCACATTCCCAGTGGACACACATGACCTTTCTGAAATTTTGTGGGCGTATTTGTGTAGTGTTGGATGTGCTGGTGCTAATACCAATATTTGGCACTAGCACCACGCACATTCCCAGTGGACACACATGACCTTTCTGAAGTGCTGTGGGCGTATTTGTGTAGTGTTGGATATGCTGGTGCTAATACCAATATTTGGCACTAGCACCACGCACATTCCAAGTGGACACACATGAAGTTTCTGAAGTGCTGTGGGCGTATTTGTGTAGTTTTGGATATGCTGGTGCTAATACCAATATTTGGCACTAGCACCACGCACATTCCCAGTGAACACACATGAAGTTTCTGAAGTGCTGTGGGCGTATTTTTGTAGTGTTGGACATGGTGGTGCTAATACCAATATTTGGCACTAGCACCATGCACATTCCCAGTGGACACACATGAAGTTTCTGAAGTGCTGTGGGCGTATTTGTGTAGTGTTGGATATGCTGGTGCTAATACCAATATTTGGCACTAGCACCACGCACATTCCCAGTGGACACACATGACCTTTCTGAAGTACTGTGGGCGTATTTGGTTAGTGTTGGATATGATGGTGCTAATACCAATATTTGGCACTAGCACCACGCACATTCCCAGTGGACACACATGAAGTTTCTGAAGTGCTGTGGGCGTATTTGTGTAGTGTTGGATATGCTGGTGCTAATACCAATATTTGGCACTAGCACCACGCACATTCCCAGTGGACACACATGACCTTACTGAAGTACTGTGGGCGTATTTGTGTAGTGTTGGATATGCTGGTGCTAATACCAATATTTGGCACTAGCACCACGCACATTCCCAGTGGACACACATGGAGATTCTGAAGTGCTGTGGGCGTATTTGTGTAGTGTTGGATACGCTGGTGCTAATACCAATATTTGGCACTAGCACCACGCACATTCCCAGTGGACACACATGACCTTTCTGAAGTGCTGTGGGCGTATTTGTGTAGTGTTGGATATGCTGGTGCTAATACCAATATTTGGCACTAGCACCACGCACATTCCCAGTGGACACACATGACCTTTCTGAAGTGCTGTGGGCGTATTTGTGTAGTGTTGGATATGCTGGTGCTAATACCAATATTTGGCAATAGCACCACGCACATTCCCAGTGGACACACATGGAGATTTTTAAGTGCTGTGGGCGTATTTGTGTAGTGTTGGATATGCTGGTGCTAATACCAATATTTGGCACTAGCACCACGCACATTCCCAGTGGACACACATGACGTTTCTGAAGTGCTGTGGGCGTATTTGTGTAGTGTTGGATATGCTGGTGCTAATACCAATATTTGGCACTAGCACCACGCACATTCCCAGTGGACACACATGACCTTACTGAAGTGCTGTGGGCGTATTTGTGTAGTGTTGGATATGCTGGTGCTAATACCAATATTTGGAACTAGCACCACGCACATTCCCAGTGGACACACATGACGTTTCTGAAGTGCTGTGGGCGTATTTGTGTAGTGTTGGATATGCTGGTGCTAATACCAATATTTGGCACTAGCACCACGCACATTCCCAGTGGACACACATGACCTTTCTGAAGTGCTGTGGGCGTATTTGTGTAGTGTTGGATATGCTGGTGCTAATACCAATATTTGGCACTAGCACCACGCACATTCCCAGTGGACACACATGACCTTTCTGAAGTGCTGTGGGCGTATTTGTGTAGTGTTGGATATGCTGGTGCTAATACCAATATTTGGCAATAGCACCACGCACATTCCCAGTGGACACACATGGAGATTTTTAAGTGCTGTGGGCGTATTTGTGTAGTGTTGGATATGCTGGTGCTAATACCAATATTTGGCACTAGCACCACGCACATTCCCAGTGGACACACATGACGTTTCTGAAGTGCTGTGGGCGTATTTGTGTAGTGTTGGATATGCTGGTGCTAATACCAATATTTGGCACTAGCACCACGCACATTCCCAGTGGACACACATGACCTTACTGAAGTGCTGTGGGCGTATTTGTGTAGTGTTGGATATGCTGGTGCTAATACCAATATTTGGAACTAGCACCACGCACATTCCCAGTGGACACACATGACGTTTCTGAAGTGCTGTGGGCGTATTTGTGTAGTGTTGGATATGCTGGTGCTAATACCAATGTTTGGCACTAGCACCACGCACATTCCCAGTGGACACACATGACCTTTCTGAAATTTTGTGGGCGTATTTGTGTAGTGTTGGATGTGCTGGTGCTAATACCAATATTTGGCACTAGCACCACGCACATTCCCAGTGAACACACATGAAGTTTTTGAAGTGCTGTGGGCGTATTTGTGTAGTGTTGGATATGCTGGTGCTAATACCAATATTTGGCACTAGCACCACGCACATTCCCAGTGGACACACATGAAGTGTCTGAAGTGCTGTGGGCGTATTTGTGTAGTGTTGGATATGCTGGTGCTAATACCAATATTTGGCACTAGTACCACGAACATTCCCAGTGAACACACATGAAGTTTCTGAAGTGCTGCTGGCGTGTTTTTGTAGTGTTGGATATGGTGATGCTAATACCAATATTTGGCACTAGCACCACGCACATTCCCAGTGGACACACATGACCTTACTGAAGTGCTGTGGGCGTATTTGTGTAGTGTTGGATATGCTGGTGCAATATTTGGCACTAGCACCACGCACATTCCCAGTGGACACACATGAAGTTTTTGAAGTGCTGTGGGCGTATTTGTGTAGTGTTGGATATGCTGGTGCTAATACCAATATTTGGCACTAGCACCACGCACATTCCCAGTGGACACACATGACCTTTCTGAAGTGCTGTGGGCGTATTTGTGTAGTGTTGGATATGCTGGTGCTAATACCAATATTTGGCACTAGCACCACGCACATTCCCAGTGGACACACATGACCTTTCTGAAGTGCTGTGGGCGTATTTGTGTAGTGTTGGATATGCTGGTGCTAATACCAATATTTGGCACTAGCACCACGCACATTCCCAATGGACACACATGAAGTTTCTGAAGTTCTGTGGGCGTATTTGTGTAGTGTTGGATATGCTGGTGCTAATACCAATATTTGGCACTAGCACCACGCACATTCCCAGTGGACATACATGACCTTTCTGAAGTGCTGTGGGCGTATTTGTGTAGTGTTGGATATGCTGGTGCTAATACCAATATTTGGCACTAGCACCACGCACATTCCCATTGTACACACATGAAGTTTCTGAAGTGCTGTGGGCGCATTTGTGTAGTGTTGGATATGCTGGTGCTAATACCAATATTTGGCATTAGCACCACGCACATTCCCAGTGGACACACATGAAGTTTCTTAACTACTGTGGGCGTATTTGTGTAATGTTGGATATGCTGGTGCTAATACCAATATTTGGCAATAGCACCGCGCACATTCCCAGTGGACACACATGACCTTTCTGAAGTGCTGTGGGCGTATTTGTGTAGTGTTGGATATGCTGGTGCTAATACCAATATTTGGCAATAGCACCACGCACATTCCCAGTGGACACACATGGAGATTTTTAAGTGCTGTGGGCGTATTTGTGTAGTGTTGGATATGCTGGTGCTAATACCAATATTTGGCACTAGCACCACGCACATTCCCAGTGGACACACATGACGTTTCTGAAGTGCTGTGGGCGTATTTGTGTAGTGTTGGATATGCTGGTGCTAATACCAATATTTGGCACTAGCACCACGCACATTCCCAGTGGACACACATGACCTTACTGAAGTGCTGTGGGCGTATTTGTGTAGTGTTGGATATGCTGGTGCTAATACCAATATTTGGAACTAGCACCACGCACATTCCCAGTGGACACACATGACGTTTCTGAAGTGCTGTGGGCGTATTTGTGTAGTGTTGGATATGCTGGTGCTAATACCAATGTTTGGCACTAGCACCACGCACATTCCCAGTGGACACACATGACCTTTCTGAAATTTTGTGGGCGTATTTGTGTAGTGTTGGATGTGCTGGTGCTAATACCAATATTTGGCACTAGCACCACGCACATTCCCAGTGAACACACATGAAGTTTTTGAAGTGCTGTGGGCGTATTTGTGTAGTGTTGGATATGCTGGTGCTAATACCAATATTTGGCACTAGCACCACGCACATTCCCAGTGGACACACATGAAGT
The DNA here is from genome assembly GCA_963170055.1 of Halisarca cf. caerulea. Taxonomy (NCBI): domain Eukaryota; kingdom Metazoa; phylum Porifera; class Demospongiae; order Chondrillida; family Halisarcidae; genus Halisarca; species Halisarca cf. caerulea. The sequence goes on along the minus strand of CAUJGJ010000253.1, from coordinate 79,809 downwards.
GTCTGAAGTGCTGTGGGCGTATTTGTGTAGTGTTGGATATGCTGGTGCTAATACCAATATTTGGCACTAGTACCACGAACATTCCCAGTGAACACACATGAAGTTTCTGAAGTGCTGCTGGCGTGTTTTTGTAGTGTTGGATATGGTGATGCTAATACCAATATTTGGCACTAGCACCACGCACATTCCCAGTGGACACACATGACCTTACTGAAGTGCTGTGGGCGTATTTGTGTAGTGTTGGATATGCTGGTGCAATATTTGGCACTAGCACCACGCACATTCCCAGTGGACACACATGAAGTTTTTGAAGTGCTGTGGGCGTATTTGTGTAGTGTTGGATATGCTGGTGCTAATACCAATATTTGGCACTAGCACCACGCACATTCCCAGTGGACACACATGACCTTTCTGAAGTGCTGTGGGCGTATTTGTGTAGTGTTGGATATGCTGGTGCTAATACCAATATTTGGCACTAGCACCACGCACATTCCCAGTGGACACACATGACCTTTCTGAAGTGCTGTGGGCGTATTTGTGTAGTGTTGGATATGCTGGTGCTAATACCAATATTTGGCACTAGCACCACGCACATTCCCAATGGACACACATGAAGTTTCTGAAGTTCTGTGGGCGTATTTGTGTAGTGTTGGATATGCTGGTGCTAATACCAATATTTGGCACTAGCACCACGCACATTCCCAGTGGACATACATGACCTTTCTGAAGTGCTGTGGGCGTATTTGTGTAGTGTTGGATATGCTGGTGCTAATACCAATATTTGGCACTAGCACCACGCACATTCCCATTGTACACACATGAAGTTTCTGAAGTGCTGTGGGCGCATTTGTGTAGTGTTGGATATGCTGGTGCTAATACCAATATTTGGCATTAGCACCACGCACATTCCCAGTGGACACACATGAAGTTTCTTAACTACTGTGGGCGTATTTGTGTAATGTTGGATATGCTGGTGCTAATACCAATATTTGGCAATAGCACCGCGCACATTCCCAGTGGACACACATGACCTTTCTGAAGTGCTGTGGGCGTATTTGTGTAGTGTTGGATATGCTTGTCCTAATACCAATATTTGGCACTAGCACCACGCACATTCCCTGTGGACACACATGACCTTTCTGAAGTGCTGTGGGCGTATTTGTGTAGTGTTGGATATGCTGGTGCTAATACCAATATTTTGCACTAGCACCACGCACATTCCCAGTGGACACACATGACCTTTCTGAAGTGCTGTGGGCGTATTTGTGTAGTGTTGGATATGCTGGTGCTAATACCAATATTTGGCACTAGCACCACGCACATTCCCAGTGGACACACATGAAGTTTCTGAAGTGCTGTGGGCGTATTTGTGTAGTGTTGGATATGCTGGTGCTAATACCAATATTTGGCACTAGCACCACGCACATTCCCAGTGGACACACATGACCTTTCTGAAGTGCTGTGGGCGTATTTGTGTAGTGTTGGATAAGCTGGTGCTAATACCAATATTTGGCACTAGCACCACACACATTCCCAGTGGACACACATGACCTTTCTGAAGTGCTGTGGGCGTATTTGTGTAGTGTTGGATATGCTGGTGCTAATACCAATATTTGGCACTAGCACCACGCACATTCCCAGTGGACACACATGAAGTTTCTGAAGTGCTGTGGGCGTATTTGTGTAGTGCTGGATATCCTGGTGCTAATACAAATATTTGGCACTAGCACCACGCACATTCCCAGTGGACACACATGACGTTTCTGAAGTGCTGTGGGCGTATTTGTGTAGTGTTGGATATGCTGGTGCTAATACCAATGTTTGGCACTAGCACCACGCACATTCCCAGTGGACACACATGACCTTTCTGAAATTTTGTGGGCGTATTTGTGTAGTGTTGGATGTGCTGGTGCTAATACCAATATTTGGCACTAGCACCACGCACATTCCCAGTGAACACACATGAAGTTTTTGAAGTGCTGTGGGCGTATTTGTGTAGTGTTGGATATGCTGGTGCTAATACCAATATTTGGCACTAGCACCACGCACATTCCCAGTGGACACACATGAAGTGTCTGAAGTGCTGTGGGCGTATTTGTGTAGTGTTGGATATGCTGGTGCTAATACCAATATTTGGCACTAGTACCACGAACATTCCCAGTGAACACACATGAAGTTTCTGAAGTGCTGTTGGCGTGTTTTTGTAGTGTTGGATATGGTGATGCTAATACCAATATTTGGCACTAGCACCACGCACATTCCCAGTGGACACACATGACCTTACTGAAGTGCTGTGGGCGTATTTGTGTAGTGTTGGATATGCTGGTGCAATATTTTGCACTAGCACCACGCACATTCCCAGTGGACACACATGACCTTTCTGAAGTGCTGTGGGCGTATTTGTGTAGTGTTGGATATGCTGGTGCTAATACCAATATTTGGCACTAGCACCACGCACATTCCCAGTGGACACACATGAAGTTTCTGAAGTGCTGTGGGCGTATTTGTGTAGTGTTGGATATGCTGGTGCTAATACCAATATTTGGCACTAGCACCACGCACATTCCCAGTGGACACACATGACCTTTCTGAAGTGCTGTGGGCGTATTTGTGTAGTGTTGGATAAGCTGGTGCTAATACCAATATTTGGCACTAGCACCACACACATTCCCAGTGGACACACATGACCTTTCTGAAGTGCTGTGGGCGTATTTGTGTAGTGTTGGATATGCTGGTGCTAATACCAATATTTGGCACTAGCACCACGCACATTCCCAGTGGACACACATGAAGTTTCTGAAGTGCTGTGGGCGTATTTGTGTAGTGCTGGATATCCTGGTGCTAATACAAATATTTGGCACTAGCACCACGCACATTCCCAGTGGACACACATGACCTTTCTGAAGTGCTGTGGGCGTATTTGTGTAGTGTTGGATATGCTGATGCTAATACCAATATTTGGCACTAGCACCACGAACATTCCCAGTGAACACATGAAGTTTCTGAAGTGCTGTTTGCGTGTTTTTGTAGTGTTGGATATGGTGATGGTAATACCAATATTTGGCACTAGCACCACGCACATTCCCAGTGGACACACATGACCTTTCTGAAGTGCTGTGGGCGTATTTGTGTAGTGTTGGATATGCTGGTGCTAATACCAATATTTGGCACTAGCACCACACACATTCCCAGTGGACACACATGACCTTTCTGAAGTGCTGTGGGCGTATTTGTGTAGTGTTGGATATGCTGGTGCTAATACCAATATTTGGCACTAGCACCACGCACATTCCCAGTGGACACACATGAAGTTTCTGAAGTGCTGTGGGCGTATTTGTGTAGTGCTGGATATCCTGGTGCTAATACCAATATTTGGCACTAGCACCACGCACATTCCCAGTGGACACACATGACCTTTCTGAAGTGCTGTGGGCGTATTTGTGTAGTGTTGGATATGCTGATGCTAATACCAATATTTGGCACTAGCACCACGAACATTCCCAGTGAACACACATGAAGTTTCTGAAGTGCTGTTGGCGTGTTTTTGTAGTGTTGGATATGGTGATGCTAATACCAATATTTGGCACTAGCACCACGCACATTCCCAGTGGACACACATGACCTTACTGAAGTGCTGTGGGCGTATTTGTGTAGTGTTGGATATGCTTGTGCTATATTTGGCACTAGCACCACGCACATTCCCAGTGGACACACATGAAGTTTTTGAAGTGCTGTGGGCGTATTTGTGTAGTGTTGGATATGCTGGTGCTAATACCAATATTTGGCACTAGCACCACGCACATTCCCAGTGGACACACATGAAATTTCTGAAGTGCTGTGGGCGTATTTGTGTAGTGTTGGATATGCTGGTGCTAATACCAATATTTGGCACTAGCACCACGCACATTCCCAGTGGACACACATGACCTTTCTGAAGTGCTGTGGGCGTATTTGTGTAGTGTTGGATATGCTGGTGCTAATACCAATATTTGGCACTAGCACCACGCACATTCCCAGTGGACACACATGAAGTTTCTGAAGTGCTGTGGGCGTATTTGTGTAGTGTTGGATATGCTGGTGCTAATACCAATATTTGGCACTAGCACCACGCACATTCCCAGTGGACACACATGACCTTTCTGAAGTGCTGTGGGCGTATTTGTGTAGTGTTGGATATGCTGGTGCTAATACCAATATTTGGCACTAGCACCACGCACATTCCCAGTGGACACACATGAAGTTTCTGAAGTGCTGTGGGCGTATTTGTGTAGTGTTGGATATGCTGGTGCTAATACCAATATTTGGCACTAGCACCACGCACATTCCCAGTGGACACACATGAAGTTTCTGAAGTGCTGTGGGCGTATTTGTGTAGTGTTGGATATGCTGGTGCTAATACCAATATTTGGCACTAGCACCACGTACATTCCCAGTGGACACACATGACCTTTCTGAAGTGCTGTGGGCGTATTTGTGTAGTGTTGGATAAGCTGGTGCTAATACCAATATTTGGCACTAGCACCACACACATTCCAAGTGGACATACATGACCTTTCTGAAGTGCTGTGGGCGTATTTGTGTAGTGTTGGATATGCTGGTGCTAATACCAATATTTGGCACTAGCACCACGCACATTCCCATTGTACAAACATGAAGTTTCTGAAGTGCTGTGGGCGTATTTGTGTAGTGTTGGATATGCTGGTGCTAATACCAATATTTGGCATTAGCACCACGCACATTCCCAGTGGACACACATGAAGTTTCTTAACTACTGTGGGCGTATTTGTGTAATGTTGGATATGCTGGTGCTAATACCAATATTTGGCACTAGCACCGCGCACATTCCCAGTGGACACACATGACCTTTCTGAAGTGCTGTGGGCGTATTTGTGTAGAGTTGGATAAGCTTGTTCTAATACCAATATTTGGCACTAGCACCACGCACATTCCCAGTGGACACACATGACCTTTCTGAAGTGCTGTGGGCGTATTTGTGTAGTGTTGGATATGCTGGTGCTAATACCAATATTTTGCACTAGCACCACGCACATTCCCAGTGGACACACATGACCTTTCTGAAGTGCTGTGGGCGTATTTGTGTAGTGTTGGATATGCTGGTGCTAATACCAATATTTGGCACTAGCACCACGCACATTCCCAGTGGACACACATGAAGTTTCTGAAGTGCTGTGGGCGTATTTGTGTAGTGTTGGATATGCTGGTGCTAATACCAATATTTGGCACTAGCACCACGCACATTCCCAGTGGACACACATGACCTTTCTGAAGTGCTGTGGGCGTATTTGTGTAGTGTTGGATAAGCTGGTGCTAATACCAATATTTGGCACTAGCACCACACACATTCCCAGTGGACACACATGACCTTTCTGAAGTGCTGTGGGCGTATTTGTGTAGTGTTGGATATGCTGGTGCTAATACCAATATTTGGCACTAGCACCACGCACATTCCCAGTGGACACACATGAAGTTTCTGAAGTGCTGTGGGCGTATTTGTGTAGTGCTGGATATCCTGGTGCTAATACAAATATTTGGCACTAGCACCACGCACATTCCCAGTGGACACACATGACCTTTCTGAAGTGCTGTGGGCGTATTTGTGTAGTGTTGGATATGCTGATGCTAATACCAATATTTGGCACTAGCACCACGAACATTCCCAGTGAACACACATGAAGTTTCTGAAGTGCTGTTTGCGTGTTTTTGTAGTGTTGGATATGGTGATGGTAATACCAATATTTGGCACTAGCACCACGCACATTCCCAGTGGACACACATGACCTTTCTGAAGTGCTGTGGGCGTATTTGTGTAGTGTTGGATATGCTGGTGCTAATACCAATATTTGGCACTAGCACCACGCACATTCCCAGTGGACACACATGACCTTTCTGAAGTGCTGTGGGCGTATTTGTGTAGTGTTGGATAAGCTGGTGCTAATACCAATATTTGGCACTAGCACCACACACATTCCCAGTGGACACACATGACCTTTCTGAAGTGCTGTGGGCGTATTTGTGTAGTGTTGGATATGCTGGTGCTAATACCAATATTTGGCACTAGCACCACGCACATTCCCAGTGGACACACATGAAGTTTCTGAAGTGCTGTGGGCGTATTTGTGTAGTGCTGGATATCCTGGTGCTAATACCAATATTTGGCACTAGCACCACGCACATTCCCAGTGGACACACATGACCTTTCTGAAGTGCTGTGGGCGTATTTGTGTAGTGTTGGATATGCTGATGCTAATACCAATATTTGGCACTAGCACCACGAACATTCCCAGTGAACACACATGAAGTTTCTGAAGTGCTGTTGGCGTGTTTTTGTAGTGTTGGATATGGTGATGCTAATACCAATATTTGGCACTAGCACCACGCACATTCCCAGTGGACACACATGACCTTACTGAAGTGCTGTGGGCGTATTTGTGTAGTGTTGGATATGCTTGTGCTATATTTGGCACTAGCACCACGCACATTCCCAGTGGACACACATGAAGTTTTTGAAGTGCTGTGGGCGTATTTGTGTAGTGTTGGATATGCTGGTGCTAATACCAATATTTGGCACTAGCACCACGCACATTCCCAGTGGACACACATGAAATTTCTGAAGTGCTGTGGGCGTATTTGTGTAGTGTTGGATATGCTGGTGCTAATACCAATATTTGGCACTAGCACCACGCACATTCCCAGTGGACACACATGACCTTTCTGAAGTGCTGTGGGCGTATTTGTGTAGTGTTGGATATGCTGGTGCTAATACCAATATTTGGCACTAACACCACGCACATTCCCAGTGGACACACATGAAGTTTCTGAAGTGCTGTGGGCGTATTTGTGTAGTGTTGGATATGCTGGTGCTAATACCAATATTTGGCACTAGCACCACGCACATTCCCAGTGGACACACATGACCTTTCTGAAGTGCTGTGGGCGTATTTGTGTAGTGTTGGATATGCTGGTGCTAATACCAATATTTGGCACTAGCACCACACACATTCCCAGTGGACACACATGACCTTTCTGAAGTGCTGTGGGCGTATTTGTGTAGTGTTGGATATGCTGGTGCTAATACCAATATTTGGCACTAGCACCACGCACATTCCCAGTGGACACACATGAAGTTTCTGAAGTGCTGTGGGCGTATTTGTGTAGTGCTGGATATCCTGGTGCTAATACCAATATTTGGCACTAGCACCACGCACATTCCCAGTGGACACACATGACCTTTCTGAAGTGCTGTGGGCGTATTTGTGTAGTGTTGGATATGCTGATGCTAATACCAATATTTGGCACTAGCACCACGTACATTCCCAGTGAACACACATGACCTTTCTGAAGTGCTGTGGGCGTATTTGTGTAGTGTTGGATATGCTGGTGCTAATACCAATATTTGGCACTAGCACCACGCACATTCCCAGTGGACACACATGACCTTTCTGAAGTGCTGTGGGCGTATTTGTGTAGTGTTGGATATGCTGGTGCTAATACCAATATTTGGCACTACCACCACGCACATTCCCAGTGGACACACATGAACATTCTGAAGTGCTGTGGGTGAATTTGTGTAGTGTTGGAAACGCTGGTGCTAATACCAATATTTGGCACTAGCAACACGCACATTCCCAGTGGACACACATGAAGTTTCTGAAGTGCTGTGGGCGTATTTGAGTAGTGTTGGATATGTTTGTGCTAATATCAATATTTGGCACTACCACCACGCACATTCCCAGTGGACACACATGAAGTTTCTTATATGCTGTGGGCGTATTTGTGTAGTGTTGGATATGCTGGTGCTAATACCAATATTTGGCACTAGCACCACGCACATTCCCAGTGGACACACATGAAGTTTCTGAAGTGCTGTGGGCGTATTTGTGTAGTTTTGGATATGCTGGTGCTAATACCAATATTTGGCACTAACACCACGCACATTCCCAGTGGACACACATGAAGTTTCTGAAGTGCTGTGGGCGTATTTGTGTAGTGTTGGATATGCTGGTGCTAATACAATATTTGGCACTAGCACCACGAACATTCCCAGTGGACACACATGAAGTTTCTTATATTCTGTAGGCGTATTTGTGTAGTGTTGGATATGCTGGTGCTAATACAAATATTTGGCACTAGCACCACGCACATTCCCAGTGGACACACATGAAGTTTCTGAAGTGCTTTGGGCGTATTTGAGTAGTGTTGGATATGCTGGTGCTAATACCAATATTTGGCACTAGCACCACGCACATTCCCAGTGGACACACATGAAGTTTCTGAAGTGCTGTGGGCGTATTTGAGTAGTGTTGGATATGCTGGTGCTAATACCAATATTTGGCACTAGCACCACGCACATTCCCAGTGGACACACATGAAGTTTCTGAAGTGCTGTGGGCGTATTTGTGTAGTGTTGGATATGCTTGTGCTAATACCAATATTTGGCACTAGCACCACGCACATTCCCAGTGGACACACATGAAGTTTCTGAAGTGCTGTGGGCGCATTTGTGTAGTGTTGGATATGCTGGTGCTAATACCAATATTTGGCACTAGCACCACGCACATTCCAAGTGGACACACATGAAGTTTCTGAAGTGCTGTGGGCGTATTTGAGTAGTGTTGGATATGCTGGTGCTAATACAAATATTTGGCACTAGCACCACGCACATTCCCAGTGGACACACATGAAGTTTCTTATATTCTGTAGGCGTATTTGTGTAGTGTTGGATATGCTGGTGCTAATACCAATATTTGGCACTAGCACCACGCACATTCCCAGTGGACACACATGAAGTTTCTGAAGTGCTGTGGGCGTATTTGAGTAGTGTTGGATATTCTGGTGCTAATACCAATATTTGGCACTAGCACCACGCACATTCCAAGTGGACACACATGAAGTTTCTGAAATGCTGTGGGCGTATTTGTGTAGTTTTGGATATGCTGGTGCTAATACCAATATTTGGCCCTAACACCACGCACATTCCCAGTGGACACAAATGAAGTTTCTGAAGTGCTGTGGGCGTATTTGTGTAGTGTTGGATATGCTGGTGCTAATACCAATATTTGGCACTAACACCACGAACATTCCCAGTGGACACACATGAAGTTTCTTATATTCTGTAGGCGTATTTGTGTAGTGTTGGATATGCTGGTGCTAATACCAATATTTGGCACTAGCACCACGCACATTCCCAGAGGACACACATGAAGTTTCTGAAGTGCTGTGGGCGTATTTGAGTAGTGTTGGATATGCTGGTGCTAATACCAATATTTGGCACTAGCACCACGCACATTCCCAGTGTACACACATGAAGTTTCTGAAGTGCTGTGGGCGTATTTGAGTAGTGTTGGATATGCTGGTGCTAATACCAATATTTGGCACTAGCACCACGCACATTCCCAGTGGACACACATGAAGTTTCTGAAGTGCTGTGGGCGTATTTGAATAGTGTTGGATATGCTGGTGCTAATACCTATATTTGGCACTAGCACCACGCACATTCCCAGTGGACACACATGAAGTTTCTGAAGTGCTGTGGGCGTATTTGTGTAGTGTTGGATATGCTGGTGCTAATACCAATATTTGGTACTAGCACCACGCACATTCCCAGTGGACACACATGAAGTTTCTGAAGTGCTGTGGGCGTATTTGTGTAGTGTTGGATATGCTGGTGCTAATACCAATATTTGGCACTACCACCACGCACATTCCCAGTGGACACACATGAACATTCTGAAGTGCTGTGGGTGAATTTGTGTAGTGTTGGAAACGCTGGTGCTAATACCAATATTTGGCACTAGCAACACGCACATTCCCAGTGGACACACATGAAGTTTCTGAAGTGCTGTGGGCGTATTTGAGTAGTGTTGGATATGTTTGTGCTAATATCAATATTTGGCACTACCACCACGCACATTCCCAGTGGACACACATGAAGTTTCTTATATGCTGTGGGCGTATTTGTGTAGTGTTGGATATGCTGGTGCTAATACCAATATTTGGCACTAGCACCACGCACATTCCCAGTGGACACACATGAAGTTTCTGAAGTGCTGTGGGCGTATTTGTGTAGTTTTGGATATGCTGGTGCTAATACCAATATTTGGCACTAACACCACGCACATTCCCAGTGGACACACATGAAGTTTCTGAAGTGCTGTGGGCGTATTTGTGTAGTTTTGGATATGCTGGTGCTAATACCAATATTTGGCACTACCACCACGCACATTCCCAGTGGACACACATGAAGATTCTGAAGTGCTGTGGGCGAATTTGTGTAGTGTTGGATACGCTGGTGCTAATACCAATATTTGGCACTAGCACCACGCACATTCCCAGTGGACACACATGACCTTTCTGAAGTGCTGTGGGCGTATTTGTGTAGTGTTGGATATGCTGGTGCTAATACCAATATTTGGCACTACCACCACGCACATTCCCAGTGGACACACATGAACATTCTGAAGTGCTGTGGGTGAATTTGTGTAGTGTTGGATACGCTGGTGCTAATACCAATATTTGGCACTAGCGCCACGCACATTCCCAGTGGACACACATGAAGTTTATGAAGTGCTGTGGGCGTATTTGAGTAGTGTTGGATATGTTTGTGCTAATATCAATATTTGGCACTACCACCACGCACATTCCCAGTGGACACACATGAAGTTTCTTATATGCTGTGGGCGTATTTGTGTAGTGTTGGATATGCTGGTGCTAATACCAATATTTGGCACTAGCACCACGCACATTCCCAGTGGACACACATGAAGTTTCTGAAGTGCTGTGGGCGTATTTGTGTATTGTTGGATATACTGGTGCTAAAACCAATATTTGGCACTAGCACCACGCACATTCCCAGTGGACACACATGAAGTTTCTTATATGCTGTGGGCGTATTTGTGTAGTGTTGGATATGCTGGTGCTAATACCAATATTTGTCACTAGCACCACGCACATTCCCAGTGGACACACATGAAGTTTCTGAAGTGCTGTGGGCGTATTTGTGTAGGGTTGGATATGCTGGTGCTAATACCAATATTGGGCACTACCACCACGCACATTCCCAGTGGACACACATTAAGATTCTGAAGTGCTGTGGACGAATTTGTGTAGTGTTGGATATGCTGGTGCTAATACCAATATTTGGCACTAGCAACACGCACATTCCCAGTGGACACACATGAAGTTTCTGAAGTGCTGTGGGCGTATTTGAGTAGTGTTGGATATGTTTGTGCTAATACCAATATTTGGCACTACCACCACGCACATTCCCAGTGGACACACATGAAGTTTCTTATATGCTGTGGGCGTATTTGTGTAGTGTTGGATATGCTGGTGCTAATACCAATATTTGGCACTAGCACCACGCACATTGCAAGTGGATACACATGAAGTTTCTGAAGTGCTGTGGGCGTATTTGTGTAGTGTTGGATATGCTGGTGCTAATACCAATATTTGGCACTAGCACCACGCACATTCCAAGTGGACACACATGAAGTTTCTGAAGTGCTGTGGGTGTATTTGTGTAGTGTTGGATATGCTGGTGCTAATACCAATATTTGGCACTAGCACCACGCACATTCCCAGTGGACACACATGAAGTTTCTGAAGTGCTGTGGGCGTATTTGTGTAGTGTTGGATATGCTGGTGCTAATACCAATATTTGGCACTAGCACCACGCACATTCCCAGTGGACACAAATGAAGTTTCTGAAGTGCTGTGGGCGTATTTGTGTAGTGTTGGATATGCTGGTGCTAATACCAATATTTGGCACTAACACCACGAACATTCCCAGTGGACACACATGAAGTTTCTTATATTCTGTAGGCGTATTTGTGTAGTGTTGGATATGCTGGTGCTAATACCAATATTTGGCACTAGCACCACGCACATTCCCAGAGGACACACATGAAGTTTCTGAAGTGCTGTGGGCGTATTTGAGTAGTGTTGGATATGCTGGTGCTAATACCAATATTTGGCACTAGCACCACGCACATTCCCAGTGTACACACATGAAGTTTCTGAAGTGCTGTGGGCGTATTTGAGTAGTGTTGGATATGCTGGTGCTAATACCAATATTTGGCACTAGCACCACGCACATTCCCAGTGGACACACATGAAGTTTCTGAAGTGCTGTGGGCGTATTTGAATAGTGTTGGATATGCTGGTGCTAATACCTATATTTGGCACTAGCACCACGCACATTCCCAGTGGACACACATGAAGTTTCTGAAGTGCTGTGGGCGTATTTGTGTAGTGTTGGATATGCTGGTGCTAATACCAATATTTGGTACTAGCACCACGCACATTCCCAGTGGACACACATGAAGTTTCTGAAGTGCTGTGGGCGTATTTGTGTAGTGTTGGATATGCTGGTGCTAATACCAATATTTGGCACTACCACCACGCACATTCCCAGTGGACACACATGAACATTCTGAAGTGCTGTGGGTGAATTTGTGTAGTGTTGGAAACGCTGGTGCTAATACCAATATTTGGCACTAGCAACACGCACATTCCCAGTGGACACACATGAAGTTTCTGAAGTGCTGTGGGCGTATTTGAGTAGTGTTGGATATGTTTGTGCTAATATCAATATTTGGCACTACCACCACGCACATTCCCAGTGGACACACATGAAGTTTCTTATATGCTGTGGGCGTATTTGTGTAGTGTTGGATATGCTGGTGCTAATACCAATATTTGGCACTAGCACCACGCACATTCCCAGTGGACACACATGAAGTTTCTGAAGTGCTGTGGGCGTATTTGTGTAGTTTTGGATATGCTGGTGCTAATACCAATATTTGGCACTAACACCACGCACATTCCCAGTGGACACACATGAAGTTTCTGAAGTGCTGTGGGCGTATTTGTGTAGTTTTGGATATGCTGGTGCTAATACCAATATTTGGCACTACCACCACGCACATTCCCAGTGGACACACATGAAGATTCTGAAGTGCTGTGGGCGAATTTGTGTAGTGTTGGATACGCTGGTGCTAATACCAATATTTGGCACTAGCACCACGCACATTCCCAGTGGACACACATGAAGTTTCTGAAGTGCTGTGGGCGTATTTGTGTAGTGTTGGATATGCTGGTGCTAATACCAATATTTGGCACTACCACCACGCACATTCCCAGTGGACACACATGAACATTCTGAAGTGCTGTGGGTGAATTTGTGTAGTGTTGGATACGCTGGTGCTAATACCAATATTTGGCACTAGCGCCACGCACATTCCCAGTGGACACACATGAAGTTTATGAAGTGCTGTGGGCGTATTTGAGTAGTGTTGGATATGTTTGTGCTAATATCAATATTTGGCACTACCACCACGCACATTCCCAGTGGACACACATGAAGTTTCTTATATGCTGTGGGCGTATTTGTGTAGTGTTGGATATGCTGGTGCTAATACCAATATTTGGCACTAGCACCACGCACATTCCCAGTGGACACACATGAAGTTTCTGAAGTGCTGTGGGCGTATTTGTGTATTGTTGGATATACTGGTGCTAAAACCAATATTTGGCACTAGCACCACGCACATTCCCAGTGGACACACATGAAGTTTCTTATATGCTGTGGGCGTATTTGTGTAGTGTTGGATATGCTGGTGCTAATACCAATATTTGTCACTAGCACCACGCACATTCCCAGTGGACACACATGAAGTTTCTGAAGTGCTGTGGGCGTATTTGTGTAGGGTTGGATATGCTGGTGCTAATACCAATATTGGGCACTACCACCACGCACATTCCCAGTGGACACACATTAAGATTCTGAAGTGCTGTGGACGAATTTGTGTAGTGTTGGATATGCTGGTGCTAATACCAATATTTGGCACTAGCAACACGCACATTCCCAGTGGACACACATGAAGTTTCTGAAGTGCTGTGGGCGTATTTGAGTAGTGTTGGATATGTTTGTGCTAATACCAATATTTGGCACTACCACCACGCACATTCCCAGTGGACACACATGAAGTTTCTTATATGCTGTGGGCGTATTTGTGTAGTGTTGGATATGCTGGTGCTAATACCAATATTTGGCACTAGCACCACGCACATTGCAAGTGGATACACATGAAGTTTCTGAAGTGCTGTGGGCGTATTTGTGTAGTGTTGGATATGCTGGTGCTAATACCAATATTTGGCACTAGCACCACGCACATTCCAAGTGGACACACATGAAGTTTCTGAAGTGCTGTGGGTGTATTTGTGTAGTGTTGGATATGCTGGTGCTAATACCAATATTTGGCACTAGCACCACGCACATTCCCAGTGGACACACATGAAGTTTCTGAAGTGCTGTGGGCGTATTTGTGTAGTGTTGGATATGCTGGTGCTAATACCAATATTTGGCACTAGCACCACGCACATTCCCAGTGGACACACATGAAGTTTCTTATATTCTGTAGGCGTATTTGTGTAGTGTTGGATATGCTGGTGCTAATACCAATATTTGGCACTAGCACCACGCACATTCCCAGTGGACACGCATGAAGTTTCTGAAGTGCTGTGGGCGTATTTGAGTAGTGTTGATATGCTGGTGCTAATACCAATATTTGGCACTAGCACCACGCACATTCCAAGTGGACACACATGAAGTTTCTGAAGTGCTGTGGGCGTATTTGTGTAGTTTTGGATATGCTAGTGCTAATACCAATATTTGGCACTAACACCACGCACATTCCCAGTGGACACAAATGAAGTTTCTGAAGTGCTGTGGGCGTATTTGTGTAGTGTTGGATATGCTGGTGCTAATACCAATATTTGGCACTAGCACCACGCACATTCCCAGTGGACACACATGAAGTTTCTTATATTCTGTAGGCGTAATTGTGTAGTGTTGGATATGCTGGTGCTAATACCTATATTTGGCACTAGCAACACGCACATTCCCAGTGGACACACATGAAGTTTCTGAAGTGCTGTGGGCGTATTTTGGTAGTGTTGGATATGCTGGTGCTAATACCAATATTTGGCACTAGCACCACGCACATTCCCAGTGGACACACATGAAGTTTCTGAAGTGCTGTGGGCGTATTTGTGTAGTGTTGGATATGCTGGTGCTAATACCAATATTTGGCACTAGCACCACGCACATTCCCAGTAAACACATGAAGTTTCTTATATTCTTTAGGCGTATTTGTGTAGTGTTGGATATGCTGGTGCTAATACCAATATTTGGCACTAGCAACACGCACATTCCCAGTGGACACACATGAAGTTTCTGAAGTGCTGTGGGCGTATTTGTGTAGTGTTGGATATGTTGGTGCTAATACCAATATTTGGCACTAGCACCACGCACATTCTCAGTAGACACACATGAAGTTTCTGAAGTGCTGTGAGCTTATTTGTGTAGTGTTGGATATGCTGGTGCTAATACCAATATTTGGCACTAACACCACGCACATTCCCAGTGGACACACATGAAGTTTCTTATATGCTGTGGGCGTATTTGTGTAGTGTTGGATATGCTGGCGCTAATACAAATATTTGGCACAAGCACCAAAAACATTCCCAGTGGACACACATGATTTTACTGGAGTGCTGTGGGCGTATTTGTGTAGTGCTGGATAAGCTGGGGCTAATACCAATATTCGGCACTAGCACCACGCACATTCTTAGTGGACATACATGAAGTTTCTGAAGTGCTGTGGGCGTATTTGTGTAGTGTTGGATATGCTGGTGCTAATACCAATATTTGGCACTAGCACCACGCACATTCCCAGTGGACACACATGAAATTTCTTAACTGCTGTGAGCGTATTTGTGTAGTGTTGGATATGCTGGTGCTAATACCAATATTTGGCACTAGCACCACGCACATTCCTAGCAGACACACATGATATTTCATAAGTACTGTGGGCGTATTTGTGTAGTGTTGGATATGCTGGTGAAAATACAAATATTTGGCACTAGCACCACGCACATTCCCAGTGGACACACATGAAATTTCTTAACTGCTGTGGGCGCATTTGTGTAGTGTTGGATATGCTGGTGCTAATACCAATATTTGGCACTAGCACCACGCACATTCCCAGAAGGTACACATGAAGTTTCTGAAGATCTGAGGGCGTATTTGTGTAGTGTTGGATGTGCTGGTTCTAATACCAATATTTAGAACTAGCACCACGCACATTCCCAGTGGACACACATGAAGTTTCTGAAGTGCTGTGGGTGTATTTGAGTAGTGTTGGACATGCTGGTGCTAATACCAATATTTGGCACTAGCACCACGCACATTCCCAGTGGACACACATGAAGTTTCTGAAGTTCTGTGGGCGTATTTGTGTAGTGTTGGATATGCTGGTGCTAATACCAATATTTGGCACTAGCACCTCCCACATTCCAAGTGGACACCCATGAAGTTTTTGAATTGCTTTGAGTTCATTTGTGTAGTGTTGGATATGCTGGTGCCTAATACCAATGTTTAGCACTACCACCATGCACATTCCAAGTTGACACACATGAAGTTTAAAAAGTGCTGTGGGCGTATTTGTGTAGCTTTAGATATACTGGTGCTAATACCAATATTTGGCACTAGCACCACGCACATTCCAAGTGGACACACATGAAGTTTCTGAAGTGCTGTGGGCGTATTTGTGTAGTGTTGGATATGCTGTTGCTGATACCAATATTTGGCACTAGCACCACGCACATTCCCAGTGGACACAGATGAAGTTTCCGAAGTGCTGTGGGCGTATTTATGTAGTGTTGGATATGCTGGTGCAAATACCAATATTTGGCACTAGCACCACGCACATTCCCAGTGGACACACATGAAATTTCTGAAGTGCTGTGGGCGTATTTGTGTAGTGTTGGATATGTTGGTGCTAATACCAATATTTGGCACTAGCACCACGCACATTCCCAGTGGACACACATGAAATTTCTTAACTGCTGTGAGCGTATTTGTGTAGTGTTGGATATGCTGGTGCTAATACCAATATTTGGCAATAGCACCACGCACATTCCCAGTGGACTCACACGAAGTTTCTGAAGCGCTGTGGGCGTATTTGTGTAGTTATGGATATGCTGGTGCTAATACCAATATTTGGCACTAGCACCACGCACATTCCCAGTGGACACACATGAAGTTTCTTAACTGCTGTGGGCGTATTTGTGTAGTGTTAGATATGCTGGTGCAAATACAAATATTTGGCACTAGCACCACGCACATTCCCAGTGGACACACATGAAATTTCTTAACTGCTGTGGGCGTATTTGTGTAGTGTTGGATATGCTGTTGCTAATACCAATATTTGGCACTAGCACCACGCACATTCCAAGTGGAAACAGATGAAGTTTCCGAAGTGCTGTGGGCGTATTTGTGTAGTGTTTGATATGCTGGTGCTAATACAAATATTTGGCACTAGCACCACGCACATTCCCAGTGGACACACATGAAATTTCTGAAGTGCTGTGGGCGTATTTGAGTAGTATTGGATATGTTGGTGCTAATACCAATATTTGGCACTAGCACCACGCACATTCC
The DNA here is from genome assembly GCA_963170055.1 of Halisarca cf. caerulea. Taxonomy (NCBI): domain Eukaryota; kingdom Metazoa; phylum Porifera; class Demospongiae; order Chondrillida; family Halisarcidae; genus Halisarca; species Halisarca cf. caerulea. Next base: position 62,285 of record CAUJGJ010000253.1, on the reverse strand, counting down.
AAGTGGACACACGTGAAGTTTCTGAAGTGCTGTGGGCGTATTTGTGTAGTGTTGGATATGCTGGTGCTAATACCAATATTTGGCACTAGCACCACGCACATTCCCAGTGGACACACATGAAATTTCTTAACTGCTGTGGGCGCATTTGTGTAGTGTTGGATATGCTGGTGCTAATACCAATATTTGGCACTAGCACCACGCACATTCCCAGAAGGTACACATGAAGTTTCTGAAGATCTGAGGGCGTATTTGTGTAGTGTTGGATGTGCTGGTTCTAATACCAATATTTAGAACTAGCACCACGCACATTCCCAGTGGACACACATGAAGTTTCTGAAGTGCTGTGGGTGTATTTGAGTAGTGTTGGACATGCTGGTGCTAATACCAATATTTGGCACTAGCACCACGCACATTCCCAGTGGACACACATGAAGTTTCTGAAGTTCTGTGGGCGTATTTGTGTAGTGTTGGATATGCTGGTGCTAATACCAATATTTGGCACTAGCACCTCCCACATTCCAAGTGGACACCCATGAAGTTTTTGAATTGCTTTGAGTTCATTTGTGTAGTGTTGGATATGCTGGTGCCTAATACCAATGTTTAGCACTACCACCATGCACATTCCAAGTTGACACACATGAAGTTTAAAAAGTGCTGTGGGCGTATTTGTGTAGCTTTAGATATACTGGTGCTAATACCAATATTTGGCACTAGCACCACGCACATTCCAAGTGGACACACATGAAGTTTCTGAAGTGCTGTGGGCGTATTTGTGTAGTGTTGGATATGCTGTTGCTGATACCAATATTTGGCACTAGCACCACGCACATTCCCAGTGGACACAGATGAAGTTTCCGAAGTGCTGTGGGCGTATTTATGTAGTGTTGGATATGCTGGTGCAAATACCAATATTTGGCACTAGCACCACGCACATTCCCAGTGGACACACATGAAATTTCTGAAGTGCTGTGGGCGTATTTGTGTAGTGTTGGATATGTTGGTGCTAATACCAATATTTGGCACTAGCACCACGCACATTCCCAGTGGACACACATGAAATTTCTTAACTGCTGTGAGCGTATTTGTGTAGTGTTGGATATGCTGGTGCTAATACCAATATTTGGCAATAGCACCACGCACATTCCCAGTGGACTCACACGAAGTTTCTGAAGCGCTGTGGGCGTATTTGTGTAGTTATGGATATGCTGGTGCTAATACCAATATTTGGCACTAGCACCACGCACATTCCCAGTGGACACACATGAAGTTTCTTAACTGCTGTGGGCGTATTTGTGTAGTGTTAGATATGCTGGTGCAAATACAAATATTTGGCACTAGCACCACGCACATTCCCAGTGGACACACATGAAATTTCTTAACTGCTGTGGGCGTATTTGTGTAGTGTTGGATATGCTGTTGCTAATACCAATATTTGGCACTAGCACCACGCACATTCCAAGTGGAAACAGATGAAGTTTCCGAAGTGCTGTGGGCGTATTTGTGTAGTGTTTGATATGCTGGTGCTAATACAAATATTTGGCACTAGCACCACGCACATTCCCAGTGGACACACATGAAATTTCTGAAGTGCTGTGGGCGTATTTGAGTAGTATTGGATATGTTGGTGCTAATACCAATATTTGGCACTAGCACCACGCACATTCCAAGTGGACACACGTGAAGTTTCTGAAGTGCTGTGGGCGTATTTGTGTAGTGTTGGATATGCTGGTGCTAATACCAATATTTGGCACTAGCACCACGCACATTCCCAGTGGACACACATGAAATTTCTTAACTGCTGTGAGCGTATTTGTGTAGTGTTGGATAGGCTGGTGCTAATACCAATATTTGGCAATAGCACCACGCACATTCCCAGTGGACTCACACGAAGTTTCTGAAGCGCTGTGGGCGTATTTGTGTAGTTATGGATATGCTGGTGCTAATACCAATATTTGGCACTAGCACCACGCACATTCCCAGTGGACACACATGAAGTTTCTTAACTGCTGTGGGCGTATTTGTGTAGTGTTAGATATGCTGGTGCAAATACAAATATTTGGCACTAGCACCACGCACATTCCCAGTGGACACACATGAAATTTCTTAACTGCTGTGGGCGTATTTGTGTAGTGTTGGATATGCTGTTGCTAATACCAATATTTGGCACTAGCACCACGCACATTCCAAGTGGAAACAGATGAAGTTTCCGAAGTGCTGTGGGCGTATTTGTGTAGTGTTTGATATGCTGGTGCTAATACAAATATTTGGCACTAGCACCACGCACATTCCCAGTGGACACACATGAAATTTCTGAAGTGCTGTGGGCGTATTTGAGTAGTATTGGATATGTTGGTGCTAATACCAATATTTGGCACTAGCACCACGCACATTCCAAGTGGACACACGTGAAGTTTCTGAAGTGCTGTGGGCGTATTTGTGTAGTGTTGGATATGCTGGTGCTAATACCAATATTTGGCACTAGCACCACGCACATTCCCAGTGGACACACATGAAATTTCTTAACTGCTGTGGGCGCATTTGTGTAGTGTTGGATATGCTGGTGCTAATACCAATATTTGGCACTAGCACCACGCACATTCCCAGAAGGTACACATGAAGTTTCTGAAGATCTGAGGGCGTATTTGTGTAGTGTTGGATGTGCTGGTTCTAATACCAATATTTAGAACTAGCACCACGCACATTCCCAGTGGACACACATGAAGTTTCTGAAGTGCTGTGGGTGTATTTGAGTAGTGTTGGACATGCTGGTGCTAATACCAATATTTGGCACTAGCACCACGCACATTCCCAGTGGACACACATGAAGTTTCTGAAGTTCTGTGGGCGTATTTGTGTAGTGTTGGATATGCTGGTGCTAATACCAATATTTGGCACTAGCACCTCCCACATTCCAAGTGGACACCCATGAAGTTTTTGAATTGCTTTGAGTTCATTTGTGTAGTGTTGGATATGCTATTGCCTAATACCAATGTTTAGCACTACCACCATGCACATTCCAAGTTGACACACATGAAGTTTAAAAAGTGCTGTGGGCGTATTTGTGTAGCTTTAGATATACTGGTGCTAATACCAATATTTGGCACTAGCACCACGCACATTCCAAGTGGACACACATGAAGTTTCTGAAGTGCTGTGGGCGTATTTGTGTAGTGTTGGATATGCTGTTGCTGATACCAATATTTGGCACTAGCACCACGCACATTCCCAGTGGACACAGATGAAGTTTCCGAAGTGCTGTGGGCGTATTTATGTAGTGTTGGATATGCTGGTGCAAATACCAATATTTGGCACTAGCACCACGCACATTCCCAGTGGACACACATGAAATTTCTGAAGTGCTGTGGGCGTATTTGTGTAGTGTTGGATATGTTGGTGCTAATACCAATATTTGGCACTAGCACCACGCACATTCCCAGTGGACACACATGAAATTTCTTAACTGCTGTGAGCGTATTTGTGTAGTGTTGGATATGCTGGTGCTAATACCAATATTTGGCAATAGCACCACGCACATTCCCAGTGGACTCACACGAAGTTTCTGAAGCGCTGTGGGCGTATTTGTGTAGTTATGGATATGCTGGTGCTAATACCAATATTTGGCACTAGCACCACGCACATTCCCAGTGGACACACATGAAGTTTCTTAACTGCTGTGGGCGTATTTGTGTAGTGTTAGATATGCTGGTGCAAATACAAATATTTGGCACTAGCACCACGCACATTCCCAGTGGACACACATGAAATTTCTTAACTGCTGTGGGCGTATTTGTGTAGTGTTGGATATGCTGTTGCTAATACCAATATTTGGCACTAGCACCACGCACATTCCAAGTGGAAACAGATGAAGTTTCCGAAGTGCTGTGGGCGTATTTGTGTAGTGTTTGATATGCTGGTGCTAATACAAATATTTGGCACTAGCACCACGCACATTCCCAGTGGACACACATGAAATTTCTGAAGTGCTGTGGGCGTATTTGAGTAGTATTGGATATGTTGGTGCTAATACCAATATTTGGCACTAGCACCACGCACATTCCAAGTGGACACACGTGAAGTTTCTGAAGTGCTGTGGGCGTATTTGTGTAGTGTTGGATATGCTGGTGCTAATACCAATATTTGGCACTAGCACCACGCACATTCCCAGTGGACACACATGAAATTTCTTAACTGCTGTGAGCGTATTTGTGTAGTGTTGGATAGGCTGGTGCTAATACCAATATTTGGCACTAGCACCACGCACATTCCCAGTGGACACACATGAAGTTTCTGAAGTGCTGTGGGCGCATTTGTGTAGTGTTGGATATGCTGGTGCTAATACCAATATTTGGCACTACCACCACGCATATTCCCAGTGGACACACATGAAGTTTCTGAAGTGCTGTGGGCGCATTTGTGTAGTGTTGGATACGCTGGTGCTAATACCAATATTTGGCACTAGCACCACGCACATTCCCAGTGGACACACATGAAGTTTCTGAAGTGCTGTGGGCGTATTTGAGTAGTGTTGGATATGTTGGTGCTAATACCATTATTTGGCACTAGCACCACGCACATTCTAAATAGACACACATGAAGTTTCTGAAGTGCTGTGAGCTTATTTGTGTAGTGTTGGATATGCTGGTGCTAATACCAATATTTGGCACTAACATCACGTACATTCCCAGTGGACACACATGAAGTTTCTTATATGCTGTGGGCGTATTTGTGTAGTGTTGGATATGCTGGTGCTAATACCAATATTTGGCACTAGCACCACGCACATTCCCAGTGGACACACATGAAGTTTCTGAAGTGCTGTGGGCGTATTTGTGTAGTGTAGGATATGCTGGTGCTAATACCAATATTTGGCACTAGCACCACGCACATTCCCAGTGGACACACATGAAGTTTCTGAAGTGCTGTGGGCGTATTTGTGTAGTGTTGGATATGCTGGTGCTAATACCAATATTTGGCACTAGCACCACGCACATTCCCAGTGGACACACATGAAGTTTCCGAAGTGCTGTGGGCGTATTTGTGTAGTGTTGGATATGCTGGTGCTAATACCAATATTTGGCACTAGCACCACGCACATTCCAAGTGGACACACATGAAGTTTGTGAAGTGCTGTGGGCGTATTTGTGTAGTGTTGGATATGCTGTTGCTAATACAAATATTTGGCACTAGCACCACGCACATTCCAAGTGGACACACATGAAGATTCTGAAGTGCTGTGGGCGTATTTGTGTAGTGTTGGATATGCTGTTGCTGATACCAATATTTGGCACTAGAACCACGCACATTCCCAGTGGACACACATGAAGTTTCCGAAGTGCTGTGGGCGTATTTGTGTAGTGTTGGATATGCTGGTGCTAATACCAATATTTGGCACTAGCACCACGCACATTCCCAGTGGACACACATGAAATTTCTTAACTGCTGTGAGCGTATTTGTGTAGTGTTGGATATGCTGGTGCTAATACCAATATTTGGCACTAGCACCACGCACATTCCCAGTGGACACACATGAAGTTTCTGAAGTGCTGTGGGCGCATTTGTGTAGTGTTGGATATGCTGGTGCTAATACCAATATTTGGCACTACCACCACGCATATTCCCAGTGGACACACATGAAGTTTCTGAAGTGCTGTGGGCGCATTTGTGTAGTGTTGGATACGCTGGTGCTAATACCAATATTTGGCACTAGCACCACGCACATTCCCAGTGGACTCACACGAAGTTTCTGAAGCGCTGTGGGCGTATTTGTGTAGTTATGGATATGCTGGTGCTAATACCAATATTTGGCACTAGCACCACGCACATTCCCAGTGGACACACATGAAGTTTCTTAACTGCTGTGGGCGTATTTGTGTAGTGTTAGATATGCTGGTGCAAATACAAATATTTGGCACTAGCACCACGCACATTCCCAGTGGACACACATGAAATTTCTTAACTGCTGTGGGCGTATTTGTGTAGTGTTGGATATGCTGTTGCTAATACCAATATTTGGCACTAGCACCACGCACATTCCAAGTGGAAACAGATGAAGTTTCCGAAGTGCTGTGGGCGTATTTGTGTAGTGTTTGATATGCTGGTGCTAATACAAATATTTGGCACTAGCACCACGCACATTCCCAGTGGACACACATGAAATTTCTGAAGTGCTGTGGGCGTATTTGAGTAGTATTGGATATGTTGGTGCTAATACCAATATTTGGCACTAGCACCACGCACATTCCAAGTGGACACACATGAAGTTTCTGAAGTGCTGTGGGCGTATTTGTGTAGTGTTGGATATGCTGGTGCTAATACCAATATTTGGCACTAGCACCACGCACATTCCCAGTGGACACACATGAAATTTCTTAACTGCTGTGAGCGTATTTGTGTAGTGTTGGATATGCTGGTGCTAATACCAATATTTGGCACTAGCACCACGCACATTCCCAGTGGACACACATGAAGTTTCTGAAGTGCTGTGGGCGCATTTGTGTAGTGTTGGATATGCTGGTGCTAATACCAATATTTGGCACTACCACCACGCATATTCCCAGTGGACACACATGAAGTTTCTGAAGTGCTGTGGGCGCATTTGTGTAGTGTTGGATATGCTGTTGCTGATACCAATATTTGGCACTAGAACCACGCACATTCCCAGTGGACACACATGAAGTTTCCGAAGTGCTGTGGGCGTATTTGTGTAGTGTTGGATATGCTGGTGCTAATACCAATATTTGGCACTAGCACCACGCACATTCCTAGCAGACACACATGATATTTCATAAGTACTGTGGGCGTATTTGTGTAGTGTTGTATATGCTGGTGCTAATACCAATATTTGGCACTAGCACCACGCACATTCCCAGTGGACTCACATAAAGTTTCTGAAGCGCTGTGGGCGTATTTGTGTAGTTATGGATATGCTGGTGCTAATACCAATATTTGGCACTAGCACCACGCACATTCCCAGTGGACACACATGAAGTTTCTGAAGTGCTGTGGGCGTATTTGTGTAGTGTTAGATATGCTGGTGCAAATACAAATATTTGGCACTAGCACCACGCACATTCCCAGTGGACACACATGAAATTTCCGAAGTGCTGTGGGCGTATTTGTGTAGTGTTGGATATGCTGGTGCTAATACCAATATTTGGCACTAGCAGCACGCACATTCCTAGCATACACACATGATATTTCATAAGTACTGTGGGCGTATTTGTGTAGTGTTGTATATGCTGGTGCTAATACCAATATCTGGCACTAGCACCACGCACATTCCCAGTGGACTCACATAAAGTTTCTGAAGCGCTGTGGGCGTATTTGTGTAGTTATGGATATGCTGGTGCTAATACCAATATTTGGCACTAGCACCACGCACATTCCCAGTGGACACACATGAAGTTTCTTAACTGCTGTGGGCGTATTTGTGTAGTGTTAGATATGCTGGTGCAAATACAAATATTTGGCACTAGCACCACGCACATTCCCAGTGGACACACATGAAATTTCTTATATGCTGTGGGCGTATTTGTGTAGTGTTGGATATGCTGGTGCTAATACCAATATTTGGCACTAGCACCACGCACATTCCCAGTGGACACAGATGAAGTTTCCGAAGTGCTGTGGGCGTATTTGTGTAGTGTTGGATATGCTGGTGCTAATACCAATATTTGGCACTAGCACCACGCACATTCCCAGTGGACACAGATGAAGTTTCTGAAGTGCTGTGGGCGTATTTGTGTAGTGTTGGATATGCTGGTGCTAATACCAATATTTGGCACTAGCACCACGCACATTCCAAGTGGACACACATGAAGTTTCCGAAGTGCTGTGGGCGTATTTGTGTAGTGTTGAATATGCTGTTGCTAATACCAATATTTGGCACTAGCACCACGCACATTCCAAGTGGACACACATGAAGTTTCTGAAGTGCTGTGGGCGTATTTGTGTAGTGTTGGATATGCAGTTGCTGATACCAATATTTGGCACTAGCACCACGCACATTCCCAGTGGACACAGATGAAGTTTCCGAAGTGCTGTGGGCGTATTTGTGTAGTGTTGGATATGCTGGTGCTAATACCAATATTTGGCACTAGCACCACGCACATTCCCAGTGGACACACATGAAGTTTCTTAACTGCTGTGGGCGTATTTGTGTAGTGTTAGATATGCTGGTGCAAATACAAATATTTGGCACTAGCACCACGCACATTCCCAGTGGACACACATGAAATTTCTTAACTGCTGTGGGCGTATTTGTGTAGTGTTGGATATGCTGGTGCTAATACCAATATTTGGCACTAGCACCACGCACATTCCCAGTGGACACAGATGAAGTTTCCGAAGTGCTGTGGGCGTATTTGTGTAGTGTTGGATATGCTGGTGCTAATACCAATATTTGGCACTAGCACCACGCACATTCCCAGTGGACACAGATGAAGTTTCTGAAGTGCTGTGGGCGTATTTGTGTAGTGTTGGATATGCTGGTGCTAATACCAATATTTGGCACTAGCACCACGCACATTCCAAGTGGACACACGTGAAGTTTCCGAAGTGCTGTGGGCGTATTTGTGTAGTGTTGAATATGCTGTTGCTAATACCAATATTTGGCACTAGCACCACGCACATTCCAAGTGGACACACATGAAGTTTCTGAAGTGCTGTGGGCGTATTTGTGTAGTGTTGGATATGCTGTTGCTGATACCAATATTTGGCACTAGCACCACGCACATTCCCAGTGGACACAGATGAAGTTTCCGAAGTGCTGTGGGCGTATTTGTGTAGTGTTGGATATGCTGGTGCTAATACCAATATTTGGCACTAGCACCACGCACATTCCCAGTGGACACACATGAAATTTCTGTAGTGCTGTGGGCGTATTTGAGTAGTGTTGGATAGGTTGGTGCTAATACTAATATTTGGCACTAGCACCACGCACATTCCCAGTGGACACAGATGAAGTTTCTGAAGTGCTGTGAGCGTATTTGTGTAGTGTTGGATATGCTGGTGCTAATACCAATATTTGGCACTAGCACCACGCTCATTCCTAGCAGACACACATGATATTTCATAAGTACTGTGGGCGTATTTGTGTAGTGTTGGATATGCTGGTGCTAATACCAATATTTGGCACTAGCACCACGCACATTCCCAGTGGACTCACATAAAGTTTCTGAAGCGCTGTGGGCGTATTTGTGTAGTTATGGATATGCTGGTGCTAATACCAATATTTGGCACTAGCACCACGCACATTCCCAGTGGACACATGAAGTTTCTTAACTGCTGTGGGCGTATTTGTGTAGTGTTAGATATGCTGGTGCAAATACAAATATTTGGCACTAGCACCACGCACATTCCCATTGGGCACACATGAAATTTCTTAACTGCTGTGGGCGTATTTGTGTAGTGTTGGATATGCTGTTGCTAATACCAATATTTGGCACTAGCACCACGCACATTCCCAGTGGACACACATGAAGTTTCTGAAGTGTTGTTGGCGTATTTGTGTAGTGTTGAATATGCTGGTGCTAATACCAATATTTGGCACTAGCATCAAACACATTCCCAGTGGACACACATGATTTTACTGGAGTGCTGTGGGCGTATTTGTGTAGTGCTGGATATGCTGGGGCTAATACCAATATTCGGCACTAGCACCACGCACATTCTTAGTGGACATACATGAAGTTTCTGAAGTGCTGTGGGCGTATTTGTGTAGTGTTGGATATGCTGGTGCTAATACCAATATTTGGCACTAGCACCACGCACATTCCCAGTGGACACACATGAAATTTCTTAACTGCTGTGAGCGTATTTGTGTAGTGTTGGATATGCTGGTGCTAATACCAATATTTGGCACTAGCACCACGCACATTCCCAGTAGACTCACATAAAGTTTCTGAAGCGCTGTGGGCGTATTTGTGTAGTTATGGATATGCTGGTGCTAATACCAATATTTGGCACTAGCACCACGCACATTCCCAGTGGACACACATGAAGTTTCTAAACTGCTGTGGGCGTATTTGTGTAGTGTTAGATATGCTGGTGCAAATATAAATATTTGGCACTAGCACCACGCACATTCCCAGTGGACACACATGAAATTTCTTAACTGCTGTGGGCGTATTTGTGTACTGTTGGATATGCTGGTGCTAATACCAATATTTGGCACTAGCACCACCCACATTCCCAGTGGACACCCATGAAGTTTTTGAATTGCTTTGAGTTCATTTGTGTAGTGTTGGATATGCTGCTGCCTAATACCAATGTTTAGCACTAGCACCATGCACATTCCAAGTTGACACACATGAAGTTTCTGAAGTGCTGTGGGCGTATTTGTGTAGCTTTAGATATACTGGTGCTAATACCAATATTTGGCACTAGCAACACGCACATTCTCAGTGGACACACATGAAATTTCTTAACTGCTGTGGGCGTATTTGTGTAGTGTTGGATATGCTGGTGCTAATACCAATATTTGACACTAGCACCACGCACATTCCAAGTGGACACACATGAAGTTTCCGAAGTGCTGTGGGCGTATTTGTGTAGTGTTGAATATGCTGTTGCTAATACCAATATTTGGCACTAGCACCACGCACATTCCAAGTGGACACACATGAAGTTTCTGAAGTGCTGTGGGCGTATTTGTGTAGTGTTGGATATGCAGTTGCTGATACCAATATTTGGCACTAGCACCACGCACATTCCCAGTGGACACAGATGAAGTTTCCGAAGTGCTGTGGGCGTATTTGTGTAGTGTTGGATATGCTGGTGCTAATACCAATATTTGGCACTAGCACCACGCACATTCCCAGTGGACACACATGAAGTTTCTTAACTGCTGTGGGCGTATTTGTGTAGTGTTAGATATGCTGGTGCAAATACAAATATTTGGCACTAGCACCACGCACATTCCCAGTGGACACACATGAAATTTCTTAACTGCTGTGGGCGTATTTGTGTAGTGTTGGATATGCTGGTGCTAATACCAATATTTGGCACTAGCACCACGCACATTCCCAGTGGACACAGATGAAGTTTCCGAAGTGCTGTGGGCGTATTTGTGTAGTGTTGGATATGCTGGTGCTAATACCAATATTTGGCACTAGCACCACGCACATTCCCAGTGGACACAGATGAAGTTTCTGAAGTGCTGTGGGCGTATTTGTGTAGTGTTGGATATGCTGGTGCTAATACCAATATTTGGCACTAGCACCACGCACATTCCAAGTGGACACACATGAAGTTTCCGAAGTGCTGTGGGCGTATTTGTGTAGTGTTGAATATGCTGTTGCTAATACCAATATTTGGCACTAGCACCACGCACATTCCAAGTGGACACACATGAAGTTTCTGAAGTGCTGTGGGCGTATTTGTGTAGTGTTGGATATGCTGTTGCTGATACCAATATTTGGCACTAGCACCACGCACATTCCCAGTGGACACAGATGAAGTTTCCGAAGTGCTGTGGGCGTATTTGTGTAGTGTTGGATATGCTGGTGCTAATACCAATATTTGGCACTAGCACCACGCACATTCCCAGTGGACACACATGAAATTTCTGTAGTGCTGTGGGCGTATTTGAGTAGTGTTGGATATGTTGGTGCTAATACTAATATTTGGCACTAGCACCACGCACATTCCCAGTGGACACAGATGAAGTTTCTGAAGTGCTGTGGGCGTATTTGTGTAGTGTTGGATATGCTGGTGCTAATACCAATATTTGGCACTAGCACCACGCACATTCCCAGTGGACACACATGAAGTTTCTTAACTGCTGTGAGCGTATTTGTGTAGTGTTGGATATGCTGGTGCTAATACCAATATTTGGCACTAGCACCACGCTCATTCCTAGCAGACACACATGATATTTCATAAGTACTGTGGGCGTATTTGTGTAGTGTTGGATATGCTGGTGCTAATACCAATATTTGGCACTAGCACCACGCACATTCCCAGTGGACTCACATAAAGTTTCTGAAGCGCTGTGGGCGTATTTGTGTAGTTATGGATATGCTGTTGCTAATACCAATATTTGGCACTAGCACCACGCACATTCCCAGTGGACACATGAAGTTTCTTAACTGCTGTGGGCGTATTTGTGTAGTGTTAGATATGCTGGTGCAAATACAAATATTTGGCACTAGCACCACGCACATTCCCAGTGGGCACACATGAAATTTCTTAACTGCTGTGGGCGTATTTGTGTAGTGTTGGATATGCTGTTGCTAATACCAATATTTGGCACTAGCACCACGCACATTCCCAGTGGACACACATGAAGTTTCTGAAGTGTTGTTGGCGTATTTGTGTAGTGTTGAATATGCTGGTGCTAATACCAATATTTGGCACTAGCATCAAACACATTCCCAGTGGACACACATGATTTTACTGCAGTGCTGTGGGCGTATTTGTGTAGTGCTGGATATGCTGGTGCAAATATAAATATTTGGCACTAGCACCACGCACATTCCCAGTGGACACACATGAAATTTCTTAACTGCTGTGGGCGTATTTGTGTAGTGTTGGATATGCTGGTGCTAATACCAATATTTGGCACTAGCACCACCCACATTCCCAGTGGACACCCATGAAGTTTTTGAATTGCTTTGAGTTCATTTGTGTAGTGTTGGATATGCTGCTGCCTAATACCAATGTTTAGCACTAGCACCATGCACATTCCAAGTTGACACACATGAAGTTTCTGAAGTGCTGTGGGCGTATTTGTGTAGCTTTAGATATACTGGTGCTAATACCAATATTTGGCACTAGCAACACGCACATTCTCAGTGGACACACATGAAATTTCTTAACTGCTGTGGGCGTATTTGTGTAGTGTTGGATATGCTGGTGCTAATACCAATATTTGGCACTAGTACCACGCACATTCCCAGTGGACTAACATGAAGTTTCTGAAGTGCTGTGGGCGTATTTGTGTAGTGTTGGATATGCTGGTGCTAATACCAATATTTGGCACTAGCACCACGCACATTCCCAGAAGGCACACATGAAGTTTCTGAAGATCTGAGGGCGTATTTGTGTGGTGTTGGATGTGCTGGTGCTAATACCAATATTTAGAACTAACACCACGCACATTGCCAGAAGTAACACATGAAGTTTCTGATGTGCTGTGGGTGTGTTTGTGTAGTGTTAGATGTGCTGGTGCTAATACCAATATTTTGCACTAGCACCACGTGTATTGTCAGTGGACTGACATGAAGTTTCTTATGTTCTGTGGGCATATTTTTGCTGTGTTGGATATGCTGGTGCTAACACAATATTTGGCACTAGCACCACGCACATTCCCAGTGGACACACATGAAGTTTCTGAAGTGCTGTGAGCGTATTTGTGTAGTGTTGGATATGCTGGTGCTAATAGGAATATTTGGAAATAATACCACGCATATTCCTACTTGACACACATGAAGTTTCTGAAGTGCTGTAGTCGTTTTTGTGCAGTGTTGGATATTCTGGTGCTATTACCAATATTTGTTAATAGCACCACGTATATTCCCAGTGGACATACATGGAGTTTCTTAAGATCTGTGGGCGTATTTGTTTAGTGTAGGATATGCTGGTGCTAATACCAATATTTGGCACTAGCACCACACACATTCGTAGTAGACACACATGAAATTTCATAAGTACTGTGGGTGTATTTGTGTAGTTTTGGGTATGCTGGTGCTATTACCAATATTTGGCACTAGCAGCACGCACATTCCCATAGACACACATGAAGAATATTAAGTGCTGTGGGCGTATTTGTGTAGTGATGGATTTGCTGGTGCTAATACAAATATTTGGCAGTAGCACCACACACATTCCTAGTAGACACACATGAAATTTCATAAGTACTGAGGGTGTATTTTTTTAGTGTTGGATATGCTGGTGCTAATACAAATGTTTGGCACTAGCACCACGCACATTCCCAGAGGACACACATGAAGTTTCTGAAGTGCTGTGAGCATATTTGTGTAGTGTTGGATGTGCTTTTGCTAATAACAATATTTGGCAATATTACCATGCATACTCCTAATTGACAGACATGAAGTTTCTGAAGTGCTGTGGGCGTATTTGTGTAGTGTTGGATATGCTGGTGCTAATACCAATATTTGGCACTAGCACCACGCACATTCCCAGTGGACACACATGAAATTTCTGTAGTGCTGTGGGCGTATTTGTGTAGTGTTGGATATGTTGGTGCTAATACTAATATTTGGCACTAGCACCACGCACATTCCCAGTGGACACAGATGAAGTTTCTGAAGTGCTGTGGGCGTATTTGTGTAGTGTTGGATATGCTGGTGCTAATACCAATATTTGGCAATAGCACCACGCACATTCCCAGTGGACACACATGAAGTTTCTTAACTGCTGTGGGCGTATTTGTGTAGTGTTGGATATGCTGGTGCTAATACCAATATTTGGCACTAGCACCACGCTCATTCCTAGCAGACACACATGATATTTCATAAGTACTGTGGGCGTATTTGTGTAGTGTTGGATATGCTGGTGCTAATACCAATATTTGGCACTAGCACCACGCACATTCCCAGTGGACTCACATAAAGTTTCTGAAGCGCTGTGGGCGTATTTGTGTAGTTATGGATATGCTGGTGCTAATACCAATATTTGGCACTAGCACCACGCACATTCCCAGTGGACACATGAAGTTTCTTAACTGCTGTGGGCGTATTTGTGTAGTGTTAGATATGCTGGTGCAAATACAAATATTTGGCACTAGCACCACGCACATTCCCAGTGGGCACACATGAAATTTCTTAACTGCTGTGGGCGTATTTGTGTAGTGTTGGATATGCTGTTGCTAATACCAATATTTGGCACTAGCACCACGCACATTCCCAGTGGACACACATGAAGTTTCTGAAGTGTTGTTGGCGTATTTGTGTAGTGTTGAATATGCTGGTGCTAATACCAATATTTGGCACTAGCACCACGCACATTCCCAGTGGACACACATGAAGTTTCTGATGTGCTGTGGGCGTATATGTGTAGTGTTGGATATGCTGGTGCTAATGCCAATATTTGGCACTATCACCACGCACTTTCCCTGTGGACACACATGACCTTTCTGAAGTGCTGTGGGCGTATTTGTGTAGTGTTGGATATGCTGGTGCTAATACCAATATTTGGCACTAGCACCACGCTCATTCCTAGCAGACACACATGATATTTCATAAGTACTGTGGGCGTATTTGTGTAGTGTTGGATATGCTGGTGCTAATACCAATATTTGGCACTAGCACCACGCACATTCCCAGTGGACTCACATAAAGTTTCTGAAGCGCTGTGGGCGTATTTGTGTAGTTATGGATATGCTGGTGCTAATACCAATATTTGGCACTAGCACCACGCACATTCCCAGTGGACACATGAAGTTTCTTAACTGCTGTGGGCGTATTTGTGTAGTGTTAGATATGCTGGTGCAAATACAAATATTTGGCACTAGCACCACGCACATTCCCAGTGGGCACACATGAAATTTCTTAACTGCTGTGGGCGTATTTGTGTAGTGTTGGATATGCTGTTGCTAATACCAATATTTGGCACTAGCACCACGCACATTCCCAGTGGACACACATGAAGTTTCTGAAGTGTTGTTGGCGTATTTGTGTAGTGTTGAATATGCTGGTGCTAATACCAATATTTGGCACTAGCACCACGCACATTCCCAGTGGACACACATGAAGTTTCTGATGTGCTGTGGGCGTATATGTGTAGTGTTGGATATGCTGGTGCTAATGCCAATATTTGGCACTAATACCACGCACTTTCCCTGTGGACACACATGACCTTTCTGAAGTGCTGTGGGCGTATTTGTGTAGTGTTGGATATGCTGGTGCTAATACCAATATTTGGCACTAGCACCACGCACATTCCCAGTGGACGCACATGAAGTTTCTTAACTACTTTGGGCGTATTTGTGTAGTGTTGGATATGCTGGTGCTAATACCAATATTTGGCAGTAGCACCACGCACATTCCCAGTGGTCACACATGACCATTCTGAAGATCTGTGGGCGTATTTGTGTAGTGTTGGATATGCTGGTGCTAATACCAATATTTGGCACTAGCACCGTGCACATTCCCGGTGGACACACATGACCTTTCTGAAGATCTGTGGGCGTATTTGCGTAGTGTTGGATATGCTGGTGCTAATACCAATATTTGGCACTAGCACCACGCACTTTCCCTGTGGACACACATGACCTTTCTGAAGTGCTGTGGGAGTATTTGTGTAGTGTAGGATATGCTGGTGCTAATACCAATATTTCGCACTAGCACCACGCACATTCCCAGAGGACACACATGAAGTTTCTGAAGTGCTGTGGGCGTATTTGTGTAGTGTTGGATATGCTGGTGCTAATACCAATATTTGGCACTAGCACCACGCACATTCCCAGTGGACGCACATGAAGTTTCTTAACTACTTTGGGCGTATTTGTGTAGTGTTGGATATGCTGGTGCTAATACCAATATTTGGCACTAGCACCACGCACATTCCCAGTGGACGCACATGAAGTTTCTTAACTACTTTGGGCGTATTTGTGTAGTGTTGCATATGCTGGTGCTAATACCAATATTTGGCACTAGCACCACGCACATTCCCAGGGGACACACATGAAGTTTCTGAAGTGCTGTGTGCGTATTTGTGTAGTGTTGGATATGCTGGTGCTAATACCAATATTTGGCACTAGCACCACGCACATTCCCAGTGGACACACATGACCTTTCTGAAGTACTGTGGTCGTATTAGTGTGGTGTCGGATTTGCGGGTGCTAATACCAATATTTGGCACTAGCACCACGCACATTCCCAGTGGACACACATGAAGTTTCTGAAGTGCTGTGGGCGTATTTGTGTAGTGTTGGATATGCTGGTGCTAATACCAATATTTGGCACTAGCACCACGCACTTTCCCTGTGGACACACATGACCTTTCTGAAGTGCTGTGGGCGTATTTGTGTAGTGTTGGATATGCTGGATCTAATACCAATATTTGGCACTAGCACCACGCACATTCCCAGTGGACGCACATGAAGTTTCTTAACTACTTTGGGCGTATTTGTGTAGTGTTGAATATGCTGGTGCTAATACCAATATTTGGCACTAGCACCACGCACATTCCCAGTGGACACACATGAAGTTTCTTAACTACTTTGGGCGTATTTGTGTAGTGTTGGATAGGCTGGTGCTAATACCAATATTTGGCACTAGCACCACGCACATTCCCAGGGGACACACATGAAGTTCCTGAAGTGCTGTGTGCGTATTTGTGTAGTGTTGGATATGCTGGTGCTAATACCAATATTTGGCACTAGCACCACGCACATTCCCAGTGGACACACATGACCTTTCTGAAGTACTGTGGTCGTATTAGTGTGGTGTCGGATTTGCTGGTGCTAATACCAATATTTGGCACTAGCACCACGCACATTCCCAGTGGACACACATGAAGTTTCTGAAGTGCTGTGGGCGTATTTGTGTAGTGTTGGATATGCTGGTGCTAATACCAATATTTGGCACTAGCACCACGCACTTTCCCTGTGGACACACATGACCTTTCTGAAGTGCTGTGGGCGTATTTGTGTAGTGTTGGATATGCTGGTGCTAATACTAAAATTTGGCACTAGCACCACGCACATTCCCAGTGGACGCACATGAAGTTTCTTAACTACTTTGGGCGTATTTTTGTAGTGTACGATATGCTGGTGCTAATACCAATATTTGGCAGTAGCACCACGCACATTCCCAGTGGTCACACATGACCTTTCTGAAGATCTGTGGGCGTATTTGTGTAGTGTTGGATATGCTGGTGCTAATACCAATATTTGGCACTAGCACCACGCACTTTCCCTGTGGACACACATGACCTTTCTGAAGTGCTGTGGGCGTATTTGTGTAGTGTTGGATATGCTGGTGCTAATACCAATATTTGGCACTAGCACAACGCACATTCCCAGTGGACGCACAAGAAGTTTCTTAACTACTTTGGGCGTATTTGTGTAGTGTTGGATATGCTGGTGCTAATACCAATGTTTGGCACTAGCACCACGCACATTCCCAGTGTACGCACATGAAGTTTCTTAACTACTTTGGGCGTATTTGTGTAGTGTTGGATATGCTGGTGCTAATACCAATATTTGGCACTAGCACCACGCACATTCCCAGGGGACACACATGAAGTTCCTGAAGTGCTGTGTGCGTATTTGTGTAGTGTTGGATATGCTGGTGCTAATACCAATATTTGGCACTAGCACCACGCACATTCCCAGTGGACACACATGACCTTTCTGAAGTACTGTGGTCGTATTAGTGTGGTGTCGGATTTGCTGGTGCTAATACCAATATTTGGCACTAGCACCACGCACATTCCCAGTGGACACACATGAAGTTTCTGATGTGCTGTGGGCGTATATGTGTAGTGTTGGATATGCTGGTGCTAATGCCAATATTTGGCACTAGCACCACGCACTTTCCCTGTGGACACACATGACCTTTCTGAAGTGCTGTGGGCGTATTTGTGTAGTGTTGGATATGCTGGTGCTAATACCAATATTTGGCACTAGCACCACGCACATTCCCAGTGGACGCACATGAAGTTTCTTAACTACTTTGGGCGTATTTGTGTAGTGTTGGATATGCTGGTGCTAATACCAATATTTGGCAGTAGCACCACGCACATTCCCAGTGGTCACACATGACCATTCTGAAGATCTGTGGGCGTATTTGTGTAGTGTTGGATATGCTGGTGCTAATACCAATATTTGGCACTAGCACCGTGCACATTCCCGGTGGACTCACATGACCTTTCTGAAGATCTGTGGGCGTATTTGCGTAGTGTTGGATATGCTGGTGCTAATACAAATATTTGGCACTAGCACCACGCACATTCCCAGTGGACACACATGCAGTTTCTGAAGTGCTGTGGGCGTATTTGTGTAGTGTTGGATATGGTGGAGCTAATACCAATATTTTGCACTAGCACCACGCACATTCCCAGTGGACACACATGAAGTTTCTGAAGTACTGTGGGCGTATTTGTGTAGTGTTGGATATGCTGGTGCTAATACCAATATTTGGCACTAGCACCACGCACATTCCCAGTGGACACACATGAAGTTCCTGAAATGCTGTGGGCGTATTTGTGTAGTGTTGGATATGCTGGTGCGAATACCAATGTTTGGCACTAGCACCACGCACATTCCCAGTGGACACACATAACCTTTCTGAAGTGCTGTGGTCATATTAGTGTAGTGTTGGATTTGCTGGTGCTAATACCAATATTTGGCACTAGCACCTCGCACATTCCCAGTGGACACACATGAAGTTTCTGAAGTGCTGTGGGCGTATTTGTGTAGTGTTGGATATACTGGTGCTAATACCAATATTTGGCACTAGCACCACGCACATTGTCAGGGGACACACATGACCTTTCTGAAGTACTGTGGGAGTATTTGTGTAGTGTTGGATATGGTGGTGCTAATACCAATATTTGACACTAGCACCACGCACATTCCCAGTGGACACACATGACCTTTCAGAAGTGTCGTGGTCGTATTAGTGTAGTGTTGGATTTGCTGGTGCTAATACCAATATTTGGCACTAGCACATCGCACATTCCCAGTGGACACACATGAAGTTTCTGAAGTGTCTGTGGGCGTATTTGTGTAGTGTTGGATATACTGGTGCTAATACCAATATTTGGCACTAGCACCACGCACATTCCCAGTGGACACACATGACCTTTCTGAAGTGCTATGGGCGTATTTGTGTAGTGTTGGATATGCTGGTGCTAATACCAATATTTGGCACTAGCACCACGCACATTCCCAGTGGACAGACATGAAGTTTCTGAAGTGCTGTGGGCGTATTTGTGTAGTGTTGGATATGCTGGTGCTAATACCAATATTTGGCACTAGCACCACGCACATTCCCAGTGGACACACATGACCTTTCTGAAGTGCTGTGGGCGTATTTGTGTAGTGTTGGATATGCTGGTGCTAATACCAATATTTGGCACTGGCACCACGCACATTCCCAGTGGACACACACGAAGTTTATTAACTACTGTGGGCGTATTTGTGTAGTGTTGGATATGCTGGTGTTAATACCAATATTTGGCACTAGCACCACGCACATTCCCAGAGTACACACATGAAGTTTCTGAAGTGCTGTGGGCGTATTTGTGTAGTGTTGGATATGCTGGTGCTAATACCAATATTTGGCACTAGCACCACGCACATTCCCAGTGGACGCACATGAAGTTTCTTAAGTACTTTGGGCGTATTTGTGTAGTGTTGAATATGCTTGTGCTAATACCAATATTTGGCACTAGCACCACGCACATTCCCAGAGGACACACATGAAGTTTCTGAAGTGCTGTGGGCGTATTTGTGTAGTGTTGGATATGCTGGTGCTAATACCAATATTTGGCACTAACAGCACGCACTTTCCCAGTGGACGCACATGAAGTTTCTTAACTACTTTGGGCGTATTTTTGTAGTGTTGGATATGCTGGTGCTAATACCAATATTTGGCACTAGCACCACACACATTCCCAGTGGACACACATGACCTTTCTGAAGTACTGTGGGCGTATTAGTGTAGTGTTGGATATGCTGGTGCTAATACCAATATTTGGCACTAGCACCACGCACATTCCCAGAGGACACACATGAAGTTTCTGAAGTGCTGTGGGCGTATTTGTGTAGTGTTGGATATGCTGGTGCTAATACCAATATTTGGCACTAGCACCACGCACATTCCCAGTGGACGCACATGAAGTTTCTTAACTACTTTGGGCGTATTTGTGTAGTGTTGAATATGCTGGTGCTAATACCAATATTTTGCACTAGCACCACGCACATTCCCAGTGGACACACATGACCTTTCTGAAGTGCTGTGGGCGTATTTGTGTAGTGTTGGATATGCTGGTGCTAATACCAATATTTGGCACTAACAGCACGCACTTTCCCAATGGACGCACATGAAGTTTCTTAACTACTTTGGGCGTATTTGTGTAGTGTTGGATATGCTGGTGCTAATACCAATATTTGGCACTAGCACCACCCACATTCCCAGTGGTCACACATGACCTTTCTGAAGATCTGTGGGCGTATTTGTGTAGTGTTGGATATGCTGGTGCTAATACCAATATTTGGCACTAGCACCACGCACATTCCCAGTGGACACACATGACCTTTCTTAAGATCTGTGGGCGTATTTGCGTAGTGTTGGATATGCTGGTGCTAATACCAATATTTGGCACTAGCACCACGCACATTCCCAGTGGACACACATGCAGTTTCTGAAGTGCTGTGGGCGTATTTGTGTAGTGTTGGATATGCTGGTGCTAATACCAATATTTGGCACTAGCACCACGCACATTCCCAGTGGACACACATGACCTTTCTGAAGTACTGTGGTCGTATTAGTGTGGTGTCGGATTTGCTGGTGCTAATACCAATATTTGGCACTAGCAACACGCACATTCCCAGTGGACACACATGACCTTTCTGAAGTACTGTGGGCGTATTAGTGTAGTGTTGGATATGCTGGTGCTAATACCAATATTTGGCACTAGCACCACGCACATTCCCAGAGGACACACATGAAGTTTCTGAAGTGCTGTGGGCGTATTTTTGTAGTGTTGGATATGCTGGTGCTAATACCAATATTTGGCACTAGCACCACGCACATTCCCAGTGGACGCACATGAAGTTTCTTAACTACTTTGGGCGAATTTGTGTAGTGTTGGATATGCTGGTGCTAATACCAATATTTGGCAGTAGCACCACGCACATTCCCAGTGGTCACACATGACCTTTCTGAAGATCTGTGGGCGTATTTGTGTAGTGTTGGATATGCTGGTGCTAATACCAATATTTGGCACTAGCACCACGCACATTCCCAGTGGACACACATGACCTTTCTGAAGTACTGTGGTCGTATTAGTGTGGTGTCGGATTTGCTGGTGCTAATACCAATATTTGGCACTAGCACCACGCACATTCCCAGTGGACACACATGAAGTTTCTGAAGTGCTGTGGGCGTATTTGTGTAGTGTTGGATATGCTGGTGCTAATACCAATATTTGGCACTAGCACCACGCACATTCCCAGTGGACACACATGAAGTTTCTTAACTACTTTGGGCGTATTTGTGTAGTGTTGAATATGCTGGTGCTAATACCAATATTTTGCACTAGCACCACGCACATTCCCAGTGGACACACATGACCTTTCTGAAGTGCTGTGGGCGTATTTGTGTAGTGTTGGATATGCTGGTGCTAATACCAATATTTGGCACTAACAGCACGCACTTTCCCAATGGACGCACATGAAGTTTCTTAACTAC
Source organism: Halisarca cf. caerulea (assembly GCA_963170055.1). Classification (NCBI taxonomy): domain Eukaryota; kingdom Metazoa; phylum Porifera; class Demospongiae; order Chondrillida; family Halisarcidae; genus Halisarca; species Halisarca cf. caerulea. The sequence goes on along the minus strand of CAUJGJ010000253.1, from coordinate 39,900 downwards.
TTTGGGCGTATTTGTGTAGTGTTGGATATGCTGGTGCTAATACCAATATTTGGCATTAGCACCACGCACATTCCCAGTGGTCACACATGACCTTTCTGAAGATCTGTGGGCGTATTTGTGTAGTGTTGGATATGCTGGTGCTAATACCAATATTTGGCACTAGCACCACGCACATTCCCAGTGGACACACATTCAGTTTCTGGAGATCTGTGGGCGTATTTGTGTAGTGTTGGATATGCTGGTGCTAATACCAATATTTGGCACTAGCACCACGCACATTCCCAGTGGACACACATGACCTTTCTGAAGTACTGTGGTCGTATTAGTGTGGTGTCGGATTTGCTGGTGCTAATACCAATATTTGGCACTAGCACCACGCACATTCCCAGTGGACACACATGACCTTTCTGAAGTACTGTGGGCGTATTAGTGTAGTGTTGGATATGCTGGTGCTAATACCAATATTTGGCACTAGCACCACGCACATTCCCAGAGGACACACATGAAGTTTCTGAAGTGCTGTGGGCGTATTTTTGTAGTGTTGGATATACTGGTGCTAATACCAATATTTGGCACTAGCACCACGCACATTCCCAGTGGACGCACATGAAGTTTCTTAACTACTTTGGGCGTATTTGTGTAGTGTTGGATATGCTAGTGCTAATACCAATATTTGGCAGTAGCACCACGCACATTCCCAGTGGTCACACATGACCTTTCTGAAGATCTGTGGGCGTATTTGTGTAGTGTTGGATATGCTGGTGCTAATACCAATATTTGGCACTAGCACCACGCACATTCCCAGTGGACACACATGACCTTTCTGAAGTACTGTGGTCGTATTAGTGTGGTGTCGGATTTGCTGGTGCTAATACCAATATTTGGCACTAGCACCACGCACATTCCCAGTGGACACACATGAAGTTTCTGAAGTGCTGTGGGCGTATATGTGTAGTGTTGGATATGCTGGTGCTAATACCAATATTTGGCACTAGCACCACGCACTTTCCCTGTGGACACACATGACCTTTCTGAAGTGCTGTGGGCGTATTTGTGTAGTGTTGGATATGCTGGTGCTAATACCAATATTTGGCACTAGCACCACGCACATTCCCAGTGGACGCACATGAAGTTTCTTAACTACTTTGGGCGTATTTGTGTAGTGTTGGATATGCTGGTGCTAATACCAATATTTGGCACTAGCACCACGCACATTCCCAGTGGTCACACATGACCTTTCTGAAGATCTGTGGGCGTATTTGTGTAGTGTTGGATATGCTGGTGCTAATACCAATATTTGGCACTAGCACCACGCACATTCCCAGTGGACACACATGACCTTTCTGAAGTGCTGTGGGCGTATTTCTGTAGTGTTGGATATGCTGGTGCTAATACCAATATTTGGCACTAGCACCACGCACATTCCCAGTGGACACACATGAAGTGTCTGAAGTGCTGTGGGCGTATTTGTGTAGTGTTGGATATGCTGGTGCTAATACCAATATTTGGCAATAGCACCACGCACATTCCCAGTGGACACACATGAAGTTTCTGAAGTGCTGTGGGCGTATTTGTGTAGTGTTGGATATACTGGTGCTAATACCAATATTTGGCACTAGCACCACGCACATTCCCAGTGGACACACATGAAGTTTCTTAACTACTGTGGGCGTATTTGTGTAGTGTTGGATATGCTGGTGCTAATACCAATATTTGGCACTAGCACCACGCACATTCCCAGTGGACACACATGACCTTTCTGAAGTGCTGTGGGCGTATTTGTGTAGTGTTGGATATGCTGGTGCTAATACCAATATTTGGCACTAGCACCACGCACATTCCCAGTGGACACACATGACCTTTCTGAAGTGCTGTGGGCGTATTTGTGTAGTGTTGGATATGCTGGTGCTAATACCAATATTTGGCACTAGCACCACGCACATTCCCAGTGGACACACATGACCATTCTGAAGTGCTGTGGGCGTATTTGTGTAGTGTTGGATATGCTGGTGCTAATACCAATATTTGGCACTAGCACCACGCACATTCCCAGTGGACACACATGAAGTTCCTGAAGTGGTGTGGGCGTATTTGTGTAGTGTTGGATATGCTGGTGCTAATACCAATATTTGGCACTAGCACCACGCACATTGCCAGTGGACACACATGACCTTTCTGAAGTGCTGTGGGCGTATTTCTGTAGTGTTGGATATGCTGGTGCTAATACCAATATTTGGCACTAGCACCACGCACATTCCCAGTGGACAGACATGAAGTTTCTGAAGTGCTGTGGGCGTATTTGTGTAGTGTTGGATATGCTGGTGCTAATACCAATATTTTTCACTAGCACCACGCACTTTCCCTGTGGATGCACATGACCTTTCTGAAGTACTGTGGGCGTATTGGTGAAGTGTTGGATATGCTGGTGCTAATACCAATATTTGGCACTAGCACCACGCACATTCCCAGTGGACGCACATGAAGTTTCTTAACTACTTAAGGCGTATTTGTGTAGTGTTGGATATGCTGGTGCTAATACCAATATTTGGCACTAGCACCACGCACATTCCCAGTAGACACACATGACCTTTCTGAAGTGCTGTGGGCGTATTTGTGTAGTGTTGGATATGCTGGTGCTAATACCAATATTTGGCACTAGAACCACGCACATTCACAGTGGACAGACATGAAGTTTCTGAAGTGCTGTGGGCGTATTTGTGTAGTGTTATATATGCTGGTGCTAATACCAATATTTGGCACTAGCACCACGCACATTCCCAGTGGACACAAGACCTTTCTGAAGTACTGTGGTCGTATTAGTGTTGTGTTAGATATGCTGGTGCTAATACCAATATTTGGCACTAGCACCACGCACATTCCCAGTGGACACACATGAAGTTTCTGAAGTGCTGTGGGCGTATTTGTGTAGTGTTGGATATGCTAGTGCTAATACCAATATTTGGAACTAGCACCACGCACATTCTCAGTGGACACACATTGAGTTTCTGAAGTACTGTGGGCGTATTTGTGTAGTGTTGGATATGCTGGTGCTAATACCAATATTTGGCACTAGCACCACGCACATTCCCAGTGGACACACGTGAAGTTTCTGAAGTACTGTGGGCGTATTGGTATAGTGTTGGATGCACTGGTGCTAATACCAATATTTGGCACTAGCACCACGCACATTCTTAGTGGACACACATACAGTTTCTGAAGTGCTGTGGGCGTATTTGTGTAGTGTTGGATATGCTGGTGCTAATACCAATATTTGGTACTAGCACCACGCACATTCCCAGTGGACACACATTAAGTTTCCGAAGTACTTTGGGCGTAGTTGTGTAGTGTTGGATATGCTGGTGCTAATACCAATATTTGGCACTAACACCACGCACATTCCCAGTGGACGCACATGAAGTTTCTTAACTACTTAAGGCGTATTTGTGTAGTGTTGGATATGCTGGTGCTAATACCAATATTTGGCACTAGCACCACGCACATTCCCAGTGGACACACATGACCTTTCTGAAGTGCTGTGGGCGTATTTGTGTAGTGTTGGATATGCTGGTGCTAATACCAATATTTGGCACTAGCACCACGCACATTCCCAGTGGACAGACATGAAGTTTCTGAAGTGCTGTGGGCGTATTTGTGTAGTGTTATATATGCTGGTGCTAATACCAATATTTGGCACTAGCACCACGCACATTCCCAGTGGACACACAAGTCCTTTCTGAAGTACTGTGGTCGTATTAGTGTTGTGTTAGATATGCTGGTGCTAATACCAATATTTGGCACTAGCACCACGCACATTCCCAGTGGACACACATGAAGTTTCTGAAGTGCTGTGGGCGTATTTGTGTAGTGTTGGATATGCTAGTGCTAATACCAATATTTGGAACTAGCACCACGCACATTCTCAGTGGACACACATTGAGTTTCTGAAGTACTGTGGGCGTATTTGTGTAGTGTTGGATATGCTGGTGCTAATACCAATATTTGGCACTAGCACCACGCACATTCCCAGTGGACACACGTGAAGTTTCTGAAGTACTGTGGGCGTATTGGTATAGTGTTGGATGCACTGGTGCTAATACCAATATTTGGCACTAGCACCACGCACATTCTTAGTGGACACACATACAGTTTCTGAAGTGCTGTGGGCGTATTTGTGTAGTGTTGGATATGCTGGTGCTAATACCAATATTTGGTACTAGCACCACGCACATTCCCAGTGGACACACATTAAGTTTCCGAAGTACTTTGGGCGTAGTTGTGTAGTGTTGGATATGCTGGTGCTAATACCAATATTTGGCACTAACACCACGCACATTCCCAGTGGACGCACATGAAGTTTCTTAACTACTTAAGGCGTATTTGTGTAGTGTTGGATATGCTGGTGCTAATACCAATATTTGGCACTAGCACCACGCACATTCCCAGTGGACACACATGACCTTTCTGAAGTGCTGTGGGCGTATTTGTGTAGTGTTGGATATGCTGGTGCTAATACCAATATTTGGCACTAGCACCACGCACATTCCCAGTGGACAGACATGAAGTTTCTGAAGTGCTGTGGGCGTATTTGTGTAGTGTTATATATGCTGGTGCTAATACCAATATTTGGCACTAGCACCACGCACATTCCCAGTGGACACACAAGTCCTTTCTGAAGTACTGTGGTCGTATTAGTGTTGTGTTAGATATGCTGGTGCTAATACCAATATTTGGCACTAGCACCACGCACATTCCCAGTGGACACACATGAAGTTTCTGAAGTGCTGTGGGCGTATTTGTGTAGTGTTGGATATGCTAGTGCTAATACCAATATTTGGAACTAGCACCACGCACATTCTCAGTGGACACACATTGAGTTTCTGAAGTACTGTGGGCGTATTTGTGTAGTGTTGGATATGCTGGTGCTAATACCAATATTTGGCACTAGCACCACGCACATTCCCAGTGGACACACGTGAAGTTTCTGAAGTACTGTGGGCGTATTGGTATAGTGTTGGATGCACTGGTGCTAATACCAATATTTGGCACTAGCACCACGCACATTCTTAGTGGACACACATACAGTTTCTGAAGTGCTGTGGGCGTATTTGTGTAGTGTTGGATATGCTGGTGCTAATACCAATATTTGGTACTAGCACCACGCACATTCCCAGTGGACACACATTAAGTTTCCGAAGTACTTTGGGCGTAGTTGTGTAGTGTTGGATATGCTGGTGCTAATACCAATATTTGGCACTAACACCACGCACATTCCCAGTGGACGCACATGAAGTTTCTTAACTACTTAAGGCGTATTTGTGTAGTGTTGGATATGCTGGTGCTAATACCAATATTTGGCACTAGCACCACGCACATTCCCAGTGGACACACATGACCTTTCTGAAGTGCTGTGGGCGTATTTGTGTAGTGTTGGATATGCTGGTGCTAATACCAATATTTGGCACTAGCACCACGCACATTCCCAGTGGACAGACATGAAGTTTCTGAAGTGCTGTGGGCGTATTTGTGTAGTGTTATATATGCTGGTGCTAATACCAATATTTGGCACTAGCACCACGCACATTCCCAGTGGACACACAAGTCCTTTCTGAAGTACTGTGGTCGTATTAGTGTTGTGTTAGATATGCTGGTGCTAATACCAATATTTGGCACTAGCACCACGCACATTCCCAGTGGACACACATGAAGTTTCTGAAGTGCTGTGGGCGTATTTGTGTAGTGTTGGATATGCTAGTGCTAATACCAATATTTGGAACTAGCACCACGCACATTCTCAGTGGACACACATTGAGTTTCTGAAGTACTGTGGGCGTATTTGTGTAGTGTTGGATATGCTGGTGCTAATACCAATATTTGGCACTAGCACCACGCACATTCCCAGTGGACACACGTGAAGTTTCTGAAGTACTGTGGGCGTATTGGTATAGTGTTGGATGCACTGGTGCTAATACCAATATTTGGCACTAGCACCACGCACATTCTTAGTGGACACACATACAGTTTCTGAAGTGCTGTGGGCGTATTTGTGTAGTGTTGGATATGCTGGTGCTAATACCAATATTTGGTACTAGCACCACGCACATTCCCAGTGGACACACATTAAGTTTCCGAAGTACTTTGGGCGTAGTTGTGTAGTGTTGGATATGCTGGTGCTAATACCAATATTTGGCACTAACACCACGCACATTCCCAGTGGACACAAATGAAGTTTCTTAACTACTGTGGGCGTATTTGTGTAGTGTTGGATATGCTGGTGCTAATACCAATATTTGGCACTAGCACATCGCACATTCCCAGTGGACACAAATGAAGTTTCTGAAGTGCTGTGGGCGTATTTGTGTAGTGTTGGATATGCTAATGCTAATACCAATATTTTTCAATAGCACCACGCACTTTCCATGTGGACGCACATGACCTTTCTGAAGTGCTGTGGGCATATTTGTGTAATGTTGGATATGCTGGTGCTAATACCAATATTTGGCACTAGCACCACGCACATTCCCAGTGGACACACATGAAGTTTCTTAACTACTGTGGGCGTATTTGTGTAGTGTTGGAAATGCTGGTGTTAATACAAATATTTGGCACTAGCACCACCCACATTCCCAGTGGACAGACATGAAGTTTCTGAAGTGCTGTGGGCGTATTTGCGTAGTGTTGGATATGCTGGTGCTAATACCAATATTTTTCACTAGCACCACGCACTTTCCCTGTGGATGCACATGACCTTTCTGAAGTGCTGTGGGCGTATTTGTGTAGTGTTGGATATGCTGGTGCTAATACCAATATTTGGCACTAGCACCACGCACATTCCCAGTGGACGCACATGAAGTTTCTTAACTACTTTGGGCGTATTTGTGTAGTGTTGGATATGCTGGTGCTAATACCAATATTTGGCACTAGCACCACGCACATTCCCAGTGGACACACATGACCTTTCTGAAGTGCTGTGGGCGTATTTGTGTAGTGTTGGATATGCTGGTGCTAATACCAATATTTGGCATTAGCACCACGCACATTCCCAGGGGACACACATGAAGTTCCTGAAGTGCTGTGGGCGTATTTGTGTAGTGTTGGATATGGTGGTGCTAATACCAATGTTTGGCACTAGCACCACGCACATTCCCAGTGGACAGACATGAAGTTTCTGAAGTGCTGTGGGCGTATTTGTGTAGTGTTGGATATGCTGGTGCTAATACCAATATTTGGCACTAGCACCACGCACTTTCCCTGTGGACACACATGATCTTTCTGAAGTGCTGTGGGCGTATTTGTGTAGTGTTGGATATGCTGGTGCTAATACCAATATTTGGCACTAGCACCACGCACATTCCAATTGGACGCACATGAAGTTTCTTAACTACTTTGGGCGTATTTGTGTAGTGTTGGATATGCTGGTGCTAATACCAATATTTGGCACTAGCACCACGCACATTCCCAGTGGACACACATGACCTTTCTGAAGTGCTGTGGGCGTATTTGTGTAGTGTTGGATATGCTGGTGCTAATACCAATATTTGGCACTAGCACCACGCACATTCCCAGTGGACACAAGACCTTTCTGAAGTACTGTGGTCGTATTAGTGTTGTGTTAGATATGCTGGTGCTAATACCAATATTTGGCACTAGCACCACGCACATTCCCAGTGGACACACATGAAGTTTCTGAAGTGCTGTGGGCGTATTTGTGTAGTGTTGGATATGCTAGTGCTAATACCAATATTTGGAACTAGCACCACGCACATTCTCAGTGGACACACATTGAGTTTCTGAAGTACTGTGGGCGTATTTGTGTAGTGTTGGATATGCTGGTGCTAATACCAATATTTGGCACTAGCACCACGCACATTCCCAGTGGACACACGTGAAGTTTCTGAAGTACTGTGGGCGTATTGGTATAGTGTTGGATGCACTGGTGCTAATACCAATATTTGGCACTAGCACCACGCACATTCTTAGTGGACACACATACAGTTTCTGAAGTGCTGTGGGCGTATTTGTGTAGTGTTGGATATGCTGGTGCTAATACCAATATTTGGTACTAGCACCACGCACATTCCCAGTGGACACACATTAAGTTTCCGAAGTACTTTGGGCGTAGTTGTGTAGTGTTGGATATGCTGGTGCTAATACCAATATTTGGCACTAACACCACGCACATTCCCAGTGGACGCACATGAAGTTTCTTAACTACTTAAGGCGTATTTGTGTAGTGTTGGATATGCTGGTGCTAATACCAATATTTGGCACTAGCACCACGCACATTCCCAGTGGACACACATGACCTTTCTGAAGTGCTGTGGGCGTATTTGTGTAGTGTTGGATATGCTGGTGCTAATACCAATATTTGGCACTAGCACCACGCACATTCCCAGTGGAATGACATGAAGTTTCTGAAGTGCTGTGGGCGTATTTGTGTAGTGTTATATATGCTGGTGCTAATACCAATATTTGGCACTAGATCCACGCACATTCCCAGTGGACACACAAGTCCTTTCTGAAGTACTGTGGTCGTATTAGTGTTGTGTTAGATATGCTGGTGCTAATACCAATATTTGGCACTAGCACCACGCACATTCCCAGTGGAGACACATGAAGTTTCTGAAGTGCTGTGGGCGTATTTGTGTAGTGTTGGATATGCTAGTGCTAATACCAATATTTGGAACTAGCACCACGCACATTCTCAGTGGACACACATTGAGTTTCTGAAGTACTGTGGGCGTATTTGTGTAGTGTTGGATATGCTGGTGCTAATACCAATATTTGGCACTAGCACCACGCACATTCCCAGTGGACACACGTGAAGTTTCTGAAGTACTGTGGGCGTATTGGTATAGTGTTGGATGCACTGGTGCTAATACCAATATTTGGCACTAGCACCACGCACATTCTTAGTGGACACACATACAGTTTCTGAAGTGCTGTGGGCGTATTTGTGTAGTGTTGGATATGCTGGTGCTAATACCAATATTTGGTACTAGCACCACGCACATTCCCAGTGGACACACATTAAGTTTCCGAAGTACTTTGGGCGTAGTTGTGTAGTGTTGGATATGCTGGTGCTAATACCAATATTTGGCACTAACACCACGCACATTCCCAGTGGACACAAATGAAGTTTCTTAACTACTGTGGGCGTATTTGTGTAGTGTTGGATATGCTCGTGCTAATACCAATATTTGGCACTAGCACATCGCACATTCCCAGTGGACACAAATGAAGTTTCTGAAGTGCTGTGGGCGTATTTGTGTAGTGTTGGATATGCTAATGCTAATACCAATATTTTTCAATAGCACCACGCACTTTCCATGTGGACGCACATGACCTTTCTGAAGTGCTGTGGGCATATTTGTGTAATGTTGGATATGCTGGTGCTAATACCAATATTTGGCACTAGCACCACGCACATTCCCAGTGGACACACATGAAGTTTCTTAACTACTGTGGGCGTATTTGTGTAGTGTTGGAAATGCTGGTGTTAATACAAATATTTGGCATTAGCACCACCCACATTCCCAGTGGACAGACATGAAGTTTCTGAAGTGCTGTGGGCGTATTTGCGTAGTGTTGGATATGCTGGTGCTAATACCAATATTTTTCACTAGCACCACGCACTTTCCCTGTGGATGCACATGACCTTTCTGAAGTGCTGTGGGCGTATTTGTGTAGTGTTGGATATGCTGGTGCTAATACCAATATTTGGCACTAGCACCACGCACATTCCCAGTGGACGCACATGAAGTTTCTTAACTACTTTGGGCGTATTTGTGTAGTGTTGGATATGCTGGTGCTAATACCAATATTTGGCACTAGCACCACGCACATTCCCAGTGGACACACATGACCTTTCTGAAGTGCTGTGGGCGTATTTGTGTAGTGTTGGATATGCTGGTGCTAATACCAATATTTGGCATTAGCACCACGCACATTCCCAGGGGACACACATGAAGTTCCTGAAGTGCTGTGGGCGTATTTGTGTAGTGTTGGATATGGTGGTGCTAATACCAATGTTTGGCACTAGCACCACGCACATTCCCAGTGGACAGACATGAAGTTTCTGAAGTGCTGTGGGCGTATTTGTGTAGTGTTGGATATGCTGGTGCTAATACCAATATTTGGCACTAGCACCACGCACTTTCCCTGTGGACACACATGATCTTTCTGAAGTGCTGTGGGCGTATTTGTGTAGTGTTGGATATGCTGGTGCTAATACCAATATTTGGCACTAGCACCACGCACATTCCAATTGGACGCACATGAAGTTTCTTAACTACTTTGGGCGTATTTGTGTAGTGTTGGATATGCTGGTGCTAATACCAATATTTGGCACTAGCACCACGCACATTCCCAGTGGACACACATGACCTTTCTGAAGTGCTGTGGGCGTATTTGTGTAGTGTTGGATATGCTGGTGCTAATACCAATATTTGGCACTAGCACCACGCACATTCCAAGTGGACACAAGACCTTTCTGAAGTACTGTGGTCGTATTAGTGTTGTGTTAGATATGCTGGTGCTAATACCAATATTTGGCACTAGCACCACGCACATTCCCAGTGGACACACATGAAGTTTCTGAAGTGCTGTGGGCGTATTTGTGTAGTGTTGGATATGCTAGTGCTAATACCAATATTTGGAACTAGCACCACGCACATTCTCAGTGGACACACATTGAGTTTCTGAAGTACTGTGGGCGTATTTGTGTAGTGTTGGATATGCTGGTGCTAATACCAATATTTGGCACTAGCACCACGCACATTCCCAGTGGACACACGTGAAGTTTCTGAAGTACTGTGGGCGTATTGGTATAGTGTTGGATGCACTGGTGCTAATACCAATATTTGGCACTAGCACCACGCACATTCTTAGTGGACACACATACAGTTTCTGAAGTGCTGTGGGCGTATTTGTGTAGTGTTGGATATGCTGGTGCTAATACTAATATTTGGTACTAGCACCACGCACATTCCCAGTGGACACACATTAAGTTTCCGAAGTACTTTGGGCGTAGTTGTGTAGTGTTGGATATGCTGGTGCTAATACCAATATTTGGCACTAACACCACGCACATTCCCAGTGGACGCACATGAAGTTTCTTAACTACTTAAGGCGTATTTGTGTAGTGTTGGACATGCTGGTGCTAATACCAATATTTGGCACTAGCACCACGCACATTCCCAGTGGACACACATGACCTTTCTGAAGTGCTGTGGGCGTATTTGTGTAGTGTTGGATATGCTGGTGCTAATACCAATATTTGGCACTAGCACCACGCACATTCCCAGTGGACAGACATGAAGTTTCTGAAGTGCTGTGGGCGTATTTGTGTAGTGTTATATATGCTGGTGCTAATACCAATATTTGGCACTAGATCCACGCACATTCCAAGTGGACACACAAGTCCTTTCTGAAGTACTGTGGTCGTATTAGTGTTGTGTTAGATATGCTGGTGCTAATACCAATATTTGGCACTAGCACCACGCACATTCCCAGTGGACACACATGAAGTTTCTGAAGTACTGTGGGCGTATTTGTGTAGTGTTGGATATGCTGGTGCTAATACCAATATTTGGCACTAGCACCACGCACATTCCCAGTGGACACACGTGAAGTTTCTGAAGTACTGTGGGCGTATTGGTATAGTGTTGGATGCACTGGTGCTAATACCAATATTTGGCACTAGCACCACGCACATTCTTAGTGGACACACATACAGTTTCTGAAGTGCTGTGGGCGTATTTGTGTAGTGTTGGATATGCTGGTGCTAATACCAATATTTGGTACTAGCACCACGCACATTCCCAGTGGACACACATTAAGTTTCCGAAGTACTTTGGGCGTAGTTGTGTAGTGTTGGATATGCTGGTGCTAATACCAATATTTGGCACTAACACCACGCACATTCCCAGTGGACACAAATGAAGTTTCTTAACTACTGTGGGCGTATTTGTGTAGTGTTGGATATGCTCGTGCTAATACCAATATTTGGCACTAGCACATCGCACATTCCCAGTGGACACAAATGAAGTTTCTGAAGTGCTGTGGGCGTATTTGTGTAGTGTTGGATATGCTAATGCTAATACCAATATTTTTCAATAGCACCACGCACTTTCCATGTGGACGCACATGACCTTTCTGAAGTGCTGTGGGCATATTAGTGTAATGTTGGATATGCTGGTGCTAATACCAATATTTGGCACTAGCACAACGCACATTCCCAGTGGACGCACATGAAGTTTCTTAACTACTTTGGGCGTATTTGTGTAGTGTTGGATATGCTGGTGCTAATACCAATATTTGGCACTAGCACCACGCACATTCCCAGTGGACACACATGACCTTTCTGAAGTGCTGTGGGCGTATTTGTGTAGTGTTGGATATGCTGGTGCTAATACCAATATTTGGCATTAGCACCACGCACATTCCCAGGGGACACACATGAAGTGTCTGAAGTGCTGTGGGCGTATTTGTGTAGTGTTGGATATGGTGGTGTTAATACAAATATTTGGCACTAGCACCACGCACATTCCCAGTGGACAGACATGAAGTTTCTGAAGTGCTGTGGGCGTATTTGTGTAGTGTTGGATATGCTGGTGCTAATACCAATATTTGGCACTAGCACCACGCACTTTCCCTGTGGACACACATGATCTTTCTGAAGTGCTGTGGGCGTATTTGTGTAGTGTTGGATATGCTGGTGCTAATACCAATATTTGGCACTAGCACCACGCACATTCCAATTGGACGCACATGAAGTTTCTTAACTACTTTGGGCGTATTTGTGTAGTGTTGGATATGCTGGTGCTAATACCAATATTTGGCACTAGCACCACGCACATTCCCAGTGGACACACATGACCTTTCTGAAGTGCTGTGGGCGTATTTGTGTAGTGTTGGATATGCTGGTGCTAATACCAATATTTGGCACTAGCACCACGCACATTCCCAGTGGACACAAGACCTTTCTGAAGTACTGTGGTCGTATTAGTGTTGTGTTAGATATGCTGGTGCTAATACCAATATTTTGCACTAGCACCACGCACATTCCCAGTGGACACACATGAAGTTTCTGAAGTGCTGTGGGCGTATTTGTGTAGTGTTGGATATGCTAGTGCTAATACCAATATTTGGAACTAGCACCACGCACATTCTCAGTGGACACACATTGAGTTTCTGAAGTACTGTGGGCGTATTTGTGTAGTGTTGGATATGCTGGTGCTAATACCAATATTTGGCACTAGCACCACGCACATTCCCAGTGGACACACGTGAAGTTTCTGAAGTACTGTGGGCGTATTGGTATAGTGTTGGATGCACTGGTGCTAATACCAATATTTGGCACTAGCACCACGCACATTCTTAGTGGACACACATACAGTTTCTGAAGTGCTGTGGGCGTATTTGTGTAGTGTTGGATATGCTGGTGCTAATACCAATATTTGGTACTAGCACAACGCACATTCCCAGTGGACACACATTAAGTTTCCGAAGTACTTTGGGCGTAGTTGTGTAGTGTTGGATATGCTGGTGCTAATACCAATATTTGGCACTAACACCACGCACATTCCCAGTGGACGCACATGAAGTTTCTTAACTACTTAAGGCGTATTTGTGTAGTGTTGGATATGCTGGTGCTAATACCAATATTTGGCACTAGCACCACGCACATTCCCAGTGGACACACATGACCTTTCTGAAGTGCTGTGGGCGTATTTGTGTAGTGTTGGATATGCTGGTGCTAATACCAATATTTGGCACTAGCACCACGCACATTCCCAGTGGACAGACATGAAGTTTCTGAAGTGCTGTGGGCGTATTTGTGTAGTGTAATATATGCTGGTGCTAATACCAATATTTGGCACTAGATCCACGCACATTCCCAGTGGACACACAAGTCCTTTCTGAAGTACTGTGGTCGTATTAGTGTTGTGTTAGATATGCTGGTGCTAATACCAATATTTGGCACTAGCACCACGCACATTCCCAGTGGACACACATGAAGTTTCTGAAGTGCTGTGGGCGTATTTGTGTAGTGTTGGATATGCTAGTGCTAATACCAATATTTGGAACTAGCACCACGCACATTCTCAGTGGACACACATTGAGTTTCTGAAGTACTGTGGGCGTATTTGTGTAGTGTTGGATTTGCTGGTGCTAATACCAATATTTGGCACTAGCACCACGCACATTCCCAGTGGACACACGTGAAGTTTCTGAAGTACTGTGGGCGTATTGGTATAGTGTTGGATGCACTGGTGCTAATACCAATATTTGGCACTAGCACCACGCACATTCTTAGTGGACACACATACAGTTTCTGAAGTGCTGTGGGCGTATTTGTGTAGTGTTGGATATGCTGGTGCTAATACCAATATTTGGTACTAGCACCACGCACATTCCCAGTGGACACACATTAAGTTTCCGAAGTACTTTGGGCGTAGTTGTGTAGTGTTGGATATGCTGGTGCTAATACCAATATTTGGCACTAACACCACGCACATTCCCAGTGGACACAAATGAAGTTTCTTAACTACTGTGGGCGTATTTGTGTAGTGTTGGATATGCTCGTGCTAATACCAATATTTGGCACTAGCACATCGCACATTCCCAGTGGACACAAATGAAGTTTCTGAAGTGCTGTGGGCGTATTTGTGTAGTGTTGGATATGCTAATGCTAATACCAATATTTTTCAATAGCACCACGCACTTTCCATGTGGACGCACATGACCTTTCTGAAGTGCTGTGGGCATATTTGTGTAATGTTGGATATGCTGGTGCTAATACCAATATTTGGCACTAGCACCACGCACATTCCCAGTGGACACACATGAAGTTTCTTAACTACTGTGGGCGTATTTGTGTAGTGTTGGAAATGCTGGTGTTAATACAAATATTTGGCACTAGCACCACCCACATTCCCAGTGGACAGACATGAAGTTTCTGAAGTGCTGTGGGCGTATTTGCGTAGTGTTGGATATGCTGGTGCTAATACCAATATTTTTCACTAGCACCACGCACTTTCCCTGTGGATGCACATGACCTTTCTGAAGTGCTGTGGGCGTATTTGTGTAGTGTTGGATATGCTGGTGCTAATACCAATATTTGGCACTAGTACCACGCACATTCCCAGTGGACGCACATGAAGTTTCTTAACTACTTTGGGCGTATTTGTGTAGTGTTGGATATGCTGGTGCTAATACCAATATTTGGCACTAGCACCACGCACATTCCCAGTGGACACACATGACCTTTCTGAAGTGCTGTGGGCGTATTTGTGTAGTGTTGGATATGCTGGTGCTAATACCAATATTTGGCATTAGCACCACGCACATTCCCAGGGGACACACATGAAGTTCCTGAAGTGCTGTGGGCGTATTTGTGTAGTGTTGGATATGGTGGTGCTAATACCAATGTTTGGCACTAGCACCACGCACATTCCCAGTGGACAGACATGAAGTTTCTGAAGTGCTGTGGGCGTATTTGTGTAGTGTTGGATATGCTGGTGCTAATACCAATATTTGGCACTAGCACCACGCACTTTCCCTGTGGACACACATGATCTTTCTGAAGTGCTGTGGGCGTATTTGTGTAGTGTTGGATATGCTGGTGCTAATACCAATATTTGGCAATAGCACCACGCACATTCCAATTGGACGCACATGAAGTTTCTTAACTACTTTGGGCGTATTTGTGTAGTGTTGGATATGCTGGTGCTAATACCAATATTTGGCACTAGCACCACACACATTCCCAGTGGACACACATGACCTTTCTGAAGTGCTGTGGGCGTATTTGTGTAGTGTTGGATATGCTGGTACTAATACCAATATTTGGCACTAGCACCACGCACATTCCCAGTGGACAGACATGAAGTTTCTGAAGTGCTGTGGGCGTATTTGTGTAGTGTTGGATATGCTGGTGCTAATACCAATATTTGGCACTAGCACCACGCACATTCCCAGTGGACGCACATGAAGTTTCTTAACTACTTTGGGCGTATTTGTGTAGTGTTGGATATCATGGTGCTAATACCAATATTTGGCACTAGCACCACGCACATTCCCAGTGGACGCACATGAAGTTTCTTAACTACTTTGGGCGTATTTGTGTAGTGTTGGATATACTGGTGCTAATACCAATATTTGGCACTAGCACCACGCACATTCCCAGTGGACGCACATGAAGTTTCTTAACTACTTTGGGCGTATTTGTGTAGTGTTGGATATGCTGGTGCTAATACCAATATTTGGCAGTAGCACCACGCACATTCCCAGTGGACACACATGACCTTTCTGAAGTGCTGTGGGCGTATTTGTGTAGTGTTGGATATGCTGGTGCTAATACCAATATTTGGCACTAGCACCACGCACATTCCCAGTGGACACACATGAAGTTTCTTAACTACTGTGGGCGTATTTGTGTAGTGTTGGATTTGCTGGTGCTAATACCAATATTTGGCACTAGCACCATGCACATTCCCAGTGGACACACATGACCTTTCTGAAGTGCTGTGGGCGTATTTGTGTAGTGTTGGATATGCTGGTGCTAATACCAATATTTGGCACTAGCACCACGCACATTCCCAGTGGACACACATGACCTTTCTGAAGTGCTGTGGGCGTATTTGTGTAATGTGGGATATACTGGTGCTAATACCAATATTTGGCTCTAGCACCACGCACATTCCCAGTGGACACACATGAAGTTTCTGAAGTGCTGTGGGTGTATTTGTGTAGTGTTGGATATGCTGGTGCTAATACCAATATTTGGCACTAGCACCACGCACATTCCCAGTGGACACACATGACCTTTCTGAAGTGCTGTGGGCGTATTTGTGTAGTGTTGGATATGCTGGTGCTAATACCAATATTTTGAATTAGCACCACGCACATTCCCAGAGGAAACACATGAAGTTTTTGAAGTGCTGTGGGCGTATTTGTGTAGTGTTGGATATGCTGGTGCTAATACCAATATTTGGCACTAGCACCACGCACATTCCCAGTGGACACACATGACCTTTCTGAAGTGCTGTGGGCGTATTTGTGTAATGTGGGATATGCTGGTGCTAATACCAATATTTTGCACTAGCACCACGCACATTCCCAGGGGACAAACATGACCTTTCTGAAGATCTGTGGGCGTATGTTGTAGTGTTGGATATGCTGGTGCTAATACCAATATTTGGCACTAGCACCACGCACATTCCCAGTATAAACACATGACCTTTCTGAAGTGCTGTGGGCGTATTTGTGTAGTGTTGGATATGCTGGTGCTAATACCAATATTTGGCAGTAGCACCACGCACATTCCCAGTGGACACACATGACCTTTCTGAAGTGCTGTGGGCGTATTTGTGTAGTGTTGGATATGCTGGTGCTAATACCAATATTTGGCACTAGCACCACGCACATTCCCAGTGGACACACATGAAGTTTCTTAACTACTGTGGGCGTATTTGTGTAGTGTTGGATTTGCTGGTGCTAATACCAATATTTGGCACTAGCACCATGCACATTCCCAGTGGACACACATGACCTTTCTGAAGTGCTGTGGGCGTATTTTTGTAGTGTTGGATATGCTGTTGCTAATACCAATATTTGGCACTAGCACCACGCACATTCCCAGTGGACACACATGACCTTTCTGAAGTGCTGTGGGCGTATTTGTGTAATGTGGGATATGCTGGTGCTAATACCAATATTTGGCACTAGCACCACGCACATTCCCAGTGGACACACATGAAGTTTCTGAAGTGCTGTGGGTGTATTTGTGTAGTGTTGGATATGCTGGTGCAAATAACAATATTTGGCACTAGCACCACGCACATTCCCAGTGGACACACATGACCTTTCTGAAGTGCTGTGGGCGTATTTGTGTAGTGTTGGATATGCTGGTGCTAATACCAATATTTGGCACTAGCACCACGCACATTCCCAGTGGACACACATGACCTTTCTGAAGTGCTGTGGGCGTATTTGTGTAATGTGGGATATACTGGTGCTAATACCAATATTTGGCTCTAGCACCACGCACATTCCCAGTGGACACACATGAAGTTTCTGAAGTGCTGTGGGTGTATTTGTGTAGTGTTGGATATGCTGGTGCTAATACCAATATTTGGCACTAGCACCACGCACATTCCCAGTGGACACACATGACCTTTCTGAAGTGCTGTGGGCGTATTTGTGTAATGTGGGATATACTGGTGCTAATACCAATATTTGGCTCTAGCACCACGCACATTCCCAGTGGACACACATGAAGTTTCTGAAGTGCTGTGGGTGTATTTGTGTAGTGTTGGATATGCTGGTGCTAATACCAATATTTTGAATTAGCACCACGCACATTCCCAGAGGAAACACATGAAGTTTTTGAAGTGCTGTGGGCGTATTTGTGTAGTGTTGGATATGCTGGTGCTAATACCAATATTTGGCACTAGCACCACGCACATTCCCAGTGGACACACATGACCTTTCTGAAGTGCTGTGGGCGTATTTGTGTAATGTGGGATATGCTGGTGCTAATACCAATATTTTGCACTAGCACCACGCACATTCCCAGTGGACAAACATGACCTTTCTGAAGATCTGTGGGCGTATGTTGTAGTGTTGGATATGCTGGTGCTAATAAAAATATTTGGCACTAGCACCACGCACATTCCCAGTGGACGCACATGAAGTTTCTTAACTACTTTGGGCGTATTTGTGTAGTGTTGGATATGCTGGTGCTAATACCAATATTTGGCACTAGCACCACGCACATTCCCAGTGGACGCACATGAAGTTTCTTAACTACTTTGGGCGTATTTGTGTAGTGTTGGATATACTGGTGCTAATACCAATATTTGGCACTAGCACCACGCACATTCCCAGTGGACGCACATGAAGTTTCTTAACTACTTTGGGCGTATTTGTGTAGTGTTGGATATGCTGGTGCTAATACCAATATTTGGCAGTAGCACCACGCACATTCCCAGTGGACACACATGACCTTTCTGAAGTGCTGTGGGCGTATTTGTGTAGTGTTGGATATGCTGGTGCTAATACCAATATTTGGCACTAGCACCACGCACATTCCCAGTGGACACACATGAAGTTTCTTAACTACTGTGGGCGTATTTGTGTAGTGTTGGATTTGCTGGTGCTAATACCAATATTTGGCACTAGCACCATGCACATTCCCAGTGGACACACATGACCTTTCTGAAGTGCTGTGGGCGTATTTGTGTAGTGTTGGATATGCTGGTGCTAATACCAATATTTGGCACTAGCACCACGCACATTCCCAGTGGACACACATGACCTTTCTGAAGTGCTGTGGGCGTATTTGTGTAATGTGGGATATACTGGTGCTAATACCAATATTTGGCTCTAGCACCACGCACATTCCCAGTGGACACACATGAAGTTTCTGAAGTGCTGTGGGTGTATTTGTGTAGTGTTGGATATGCTGGTGCTAATACCAATATTAGGCACTAGCACCACGCACATTCCCAGTGGACACACATGACCTTTCTGAAGTGCTGTGGGCGTATTTGTGTAGTGTTGGATATGCTGGTGCTAATACCAATATTTTGAATTAGCACCACGCACATTCCCAGAGGAAACACATGAAGTTTTTGAAGTGCTGTGGGCGTATTTGTGTAGTGTTGGATATGCTGGTGCTAATACCAATATTTGGCACTAGCACCACGCACATTCCCAGTGGACACACATGACCTTTCTGAAGTGCTGTGGGCGTATTTGTGTAATGTGGGATATGCTGGTGCTAATACCAATATTTTGCACTAGCACCACGCACATTCCCAGGGGACAAACATGACCTTTCTGAAGATCTGTGGGCGTATGTTGTAGTGTTGGATATGCTGGTGCTAATACCAATATTTGGCACTAGCACCACGCACATTCCCAGTATAAACACATGACCTTTCTGAAGTGCTGTGGGCGTATTTGTGTAGTGTTGGATATGCTGGTGCTAATACCAATATTTGGCAGTAGCACCACGCACATTCCCAGTGGACACACATGACCTTTCTGAAGTGCTGTGGGCGTATTTGTGTAGTGTTGGATATGCTGGTGCTAATACCAATATTTGGCACTAGCACCACGCACATTCCCAGTGGACACACATGAAGTTTCTTAACTACTGTGGGCGTATTTGTGTAGTGTTGGATTTGCTGGTGCTAATACCAATATTTGGCACTAGCACCACGCACATTCCCAGTGGACACACATGACCTTTCTGAAGTGCTGTGGGCGTATTTGTGTAATGTGGGATATACTGGTGCTAATACCAATATTTGGCACTAGCACCACGCACATTCCCAGTGGACACACATGAAGTTTCTGAAGTGCTGTGGGTGTATTTGTGTAGTGTTGGATATGCTGGTGCTAATACCAATATTTGGCACTAGCACCACGCACATTCCCAGTGGACACACATGACCTTTCTGAAGTGCTGTGGGCGTATTTGTGTAGTGTTGGATATGCTGTTGCTAATACCAATATTTGGCACTAGCACCACGCACATTCCCAGTGGACACACATGACCTTTCTGAAGTGCTGTGGGCGTATTTGTGTAATGTGGGATATACTGGTGCTAATACCAATATTTGGCACTAGCACCACGCACATTCCCAGTGGACACACATGAAGTTTCTGAAGTGCTGTGGGTGTATTTGTGTAGTGTTGGATATGCTGGTGCTAATACCAATATTTGGCACTAGCACCACGCACATTCCCAGTGGACGCACATGAAGTTTCTTAACTACTTTGGGCGTATTTGTGTAGTGTTGGATATGCTGGTGCTAATACCAATATTTGGCACTAGCACCACGCACATTCCCAGTGGACGCACATGAAGTTTCTTAACTACTTTGGGCGTATTTGTGTAGTGTTGGATATACTGGTGCTAATACCAATATTTGGCACTAGCACCACGCACATTCCCAGTGGACGCATATGAAGTTTCTTAACTACTTTGGGCGTATTTGTGTAGTGTTGGATATGCTGGTGCTAATACCAATATTTGGCAGTAGCACCACGCACATTCCCAGTGGACACACATGACCTTTCTGAAGTGCTGTGGGCGTATTTGTGTAGTGTTGGATATGCTGGTGCTAATACCAATATTTGGCACTAGCACCACGCACATTCCCAGTGGACACACATGAAGTTTCTTAACTACTGTGGGCGTATTTGTGTAGTGTTGGATTTGCTGGTGCTAATACCAATATTTGGCACTAGCACCATGCACATTCCCAGTGGACACACATGACCTTTCTGAAGTGCTGTGGGCGTATTTGTGTAGTGTTGGATATGCTGGTGCTAATACCAATATTTGGCACTAGCACCACGCACATTCCCAGTGGACACACATGACCTTTCTGAAGTGCTGTGGGCGTATTTGTGTAATGTGGGATATACTGGTGCTAATACCAATATTTGGCACTAGCACCACGCACATTCCCAGTGGACACACATGAAGTTTCTTAAGTGCTGTGGGTGTATTTGTGTAGTGTTGGATATGCTGGTGCTAATACCAATATTTGGCACTAGCACCACGCACATTCCCAGTGGACACACATGACCTTTCTGAAGTGCTGTGGGCGTATTTGTGTAGTGTTGGATATGCTGGTGCTAATACCAATATTTTGAATTAGCACCACGCACATTCCCAGAGGAAACACATGAAGTTTTTGAAGTGCTGTGGGCGTATTTGTGTAGTGTTGGATATGCTGGTGCTAATACCAATATTTGGCACTAGCACTACGCACATTCCCAGTGGACACACATGACCTTTCTGAAGTGCTGTGGGCGTATTTGTGTAATGTGGGATATGCTGGTGCTAATACCAATATTTTGCACTAGCACCACGCACATTCCCAGTGGACAAACATGACCTTTCTGAAGATCTGTGGGCGTATGTTGTAGTGTTGGATATGCTGGTGCTAATACCAATATTTGGCACTAGCACCACGCACATTCCCAGTATAAACACATGACCTTTCTGAAGTGCTGTGGGCGTATTTGTGTAGTGTTGGATATGCTGGTGCTAATACCAATATTTGGCAATAGCACCACGCACATTCCCAGTGGACACACATGACCTTTCTGAAGTGCTGTGGGCGTATTTGTGTAGTGTTGGATATGCTGGTGCTAATACCAATATTTGGCACTAGCACCACGCACATTCCCAGTGGACACACATGAAGTTTCTTAACTACTGTGGGCGTATTTGTGTAGTGTTGGATTTGCTGGTGCTAATACCAATATTTGGCACTAGCACCATGCACATTCCCAGTGGACACACATGACCTTTCTGAATTGCTGTGGGCGTATTTTTGTAGTGTTGGATATGCTGTTGCTAATACCAATATTTGGCACTAGCACCACGCACATTCCCAGTGGACACACATGACCTTTCTGAAGTGCTGTGGGCGTATTTGTGTAATGTGGGATATACTGGTGCTAATACCAATATTTGGCACTAGCACCACGCACATTCCCAGTGGACACACATGAAGTTTCTGAAGTGCTGTGGGTGTATTTGTGTAGTGTTGGATATGCTGGTGCTAATACCAATATTTGGCACTAGCACCACGCACATTCCCAGTGGACACACATGACCTTTCTGAAGTGCTGTGGGCGTATTTGTGTAGTGTTGGATATGCTGGTGCTAATACCAATATTTGGCACTAGCACCACGCACATTCCCAGTGGACACACATGACCATTCTGAAGTACTGTGGGCGTATTTGTGTAGTGTTGGATATGGTGGTGCTAATACCAATATTTGGCACTAGCACCACGCACATTCCCAGTGGACACACATGACCTTTCTGAAGTGCTGTGGGCGTATTTGTGTAGTGTTGGATATGCTGGTGCTAATACCAATATTTGGCACTAGCACCACGCACATTCCCAGTGGACACACATGACCTTTCTGAAGTGCTGTGGGCGTATTTGTGTAATGTGGGATATACTGGTGCTAATACCAATATTTGGCTCTAGCACCACGCACATTCCCAGTGGACACACATGAAGTTTCTGAAGTGCTGTGGGTGTATTTGTGTAGTGTTGGATATGCTGGTGCTAATACCAATATTTGGCACTAGCACCACGCACATTCCCAGTGGACACACATGACCTTTCTAAAGTGCTGTGGGCGTATTTGTGTAGTGTTGGATATGCTGGTGCTAATACCAATATTTTGAATTAGCACCACGCACATTCCCAGAGGAAACACATGAAGTTTTTGAAGTGCTGTGGGCGTATTTGTGTAGTGTTGGATATGCTGGTGCTAATACCAATATTTGGCACTAGCACCACGCACATTCCCAGTGGACACACATGACCTTTCTGAAGTGCTGTGGGCGTATTTGTGTAATGTGGGATATGCTGGTGCTAATACCAATATTTTGCACTAGCACCACGCACATTCCCAGTGGACAAACATGACCTTTCTGAAGATCTGTGGGCGTATGTTGTAGTGTTGGATATGCTGGTGCTAATACCAATATTTGGCACTAGCACCACGCACATTCCCAGTATAAACACATGACCTTTCTGAAGTGCTGTGGGCGTATTTGTGTAGTGTTGGATATGCTGGTGCTAATACCAATATTTGGCAGTAGCACCACGCACATTCCCAGTGGACACACATGACCTTTCTGAAGTGCTGTGGGCGTATTTGTGTATTGTTGGATATGCTGGTGCTAATACCAATATTTGGCACTAGCACCACGCACATTCCCAGTGGACACACATGAAGTTTCTTAACTACTGTGGGCGTATTTGTGTAGTGTTGGATTTGCTGGTGCTAATACCAATATTTGGCACTAGCACCATGCACATTCCCAGTGGACACACATGACCTTTCTGAAGTGCTGTGGGCGTATTTGTGTAGTGTTGGATATGCTGTTGCTAATACCAATATTTGGCACTAGCACCACGCACATTCCCAGTGGACACACATGACCTTTCTGAAGTGCTGTGGGCGTATTTGTGTAATGTGGGATATACTGGTGCTAATACCAATATTTGGCACTAGCACCACGCACATTCCCAGTGGACACACATGAAGTTTCTGAAGTGCTGTGGGTGTATTTGTGTAGTGTTGGATATGCTGGTGCTAATACCAATATTTGGCACTAGCACCACGCACATTCCCAGTGGACGCACATGAAGTTTCTTAACTACTTTGGGCGTATTTGTGTAGTGTTGGATATGCTGGTGCTAATACCAATATTTGGCACTAGCACCACGCACATTCCCAGTGGACGCACATGAAGTTTCTTAACTACTTTGGGCGTATTTGTGTAGTGTTGGATATACTGGTGCAAATACCAATATTTGGCACTAGCACCACGCACATTCCCAGTGGACGCATATGAAGTTTCTTAACTACTTTGGGCGTATTTGTATAGTGTTGGATATGCTGGTGCTAATACCAATATTTGGCAGTAGCACCACGCACATTCCCAGTGGACACACATGACCTTTCTGAAGTGCTGTGGGCGTATTTGTGTAGTGTTGGATATGCTGGTGCTAATACCAATATTTGGCACTAGCACCACGCACATTCCCAGTGGACACACATGAAGTTTCTTAACTACTGTGGGCGTATTTGTGTAGTGTTGGATTTGCTGGTGCTAATACCAATATTTGGCACTAGCACCATGCACATTCCCAGTGGACACACATGACCTTTCTGAAGTGCTGTGGGCGTATTTGTGTAGTGTTGGATATGCTGGTGCTAATACCAATATTTGGCACTAGCACCACGCACATTCCCAGTGGACACACATGACCTTTCTGAAGTGCTGTGGGCGTATTTGTGTAATGTGGGATATACTGGTGCTAATACCAATATTTGGCACTAGCACCACGCACATTCCCAGTGGACACACATGAAGTTTCTTAAGTGCTGTGGGTGTATTTGTGTAGTGTTGGATATGCTGGTGCTAATACCAATATTTGGCACTAGCACCACGCACATTCCCAGTGGACACACATGACCTTTCTGAAGTGCTGTGGGCGTATTTGTGTAGAGTTGGATATGCTGGTGCTAATACCAATATTTGGCACTAGCACTACGCACATTCCCAGTGGACACACATGACCTTTCTGAAGTGCTGTGGGCGTATTTGTGTAATGTGGGATATGCTGGTGCTAATACCAATATTTTGCACTAGCACCACGCACATTCCCAGTGGACAAACATGACCTTTCTGAAGATCTGTGGGCGTATGTTGTAGTGTTGGATATGCTGGTGCTAATACCAATATTTGGCACTAGCACCACGCACATTCCCAGTATAAACACATGACCTTTCTGAAGTGCTGTGGGCGTATTTGTGTAGTGTTGGATATGCTGGTGCTAATACCAATATTTGGCAATAGCACCACGCACATTCCCAGTGGACACACATGACCTTTCTGAAGTGCTGTGGGCGTATTTGTGTAGTGTTGGATATGCTGGTGCTAATACCAATATTTGGCACTAGCACCACGCACATTCCCAGTGGACACACATGAAGTTTCTTAACTACTGTGGGCGTATTTGTGTAGTGTTGGATTTGCTGGTGCTAATACCAATATTTGGCACTAGCACCATGCACATTCCCAGTGGACACACATGACCTTTCTGAATTGCTGGGGGCGTATTTTTGTAGTGTTGGATATGCTGTTGCTAATACCAATATTTGGCACTAGCACCACGCACATTCCCAGTGGACACACATGACCTTTCTGAAGTGCTGTGGGCGTATTTGTGTAATGTGGGATATACTGGTGCTAATACCAATATTTGGCACTAGCACCACGCACATTCCCAGTGGACACACATGAAGTTTCTGAAGTGCTGTGGGTGTATTTGTGTAGTGTTGGATATGCTGGTGCTAATACCAATATTTGGCACTAGCACCACGCACATTCCCAGTGGACACACATGACCTTTCTGAAGTGCTGTGGGCGTATTTGTGTAGTGTTGGATATGCTGGTGCTAATACCAATATTTGGCACTAGCACCACGCACATTCCCAGTGGACACACATGACCTTTCTGAAGTACTGTGGGCGTATTTGTGTAGTGTTGGATATGGTGGTGCTAATACCAATATTTGGCACTAGCACCACGCACATTCCCAGTGGACACACATGACCTTTCTGAAGTGCTGTGGGCGTATTTGTGTAGTGTTGGATATGCTGGTGCTAATACCAATATTTGGCACTAGCACCACGCACATTTCTAGTAGACACACATGAAGTTTCTGAAGTACTGTGGGCGTACTTGTGTAGTATTGGATATTCTGGTGCTAATACCAATATTTGGCACTAGCACTACGCACATTCCCAGTGGACACACATGAAGTTTCCGAAGTGCTGTGGGCGTATTTGTGTTGTGTTAGATATGGTGGTGCTAATACCAATATTTGGCACTAGCACCACGCACATTCCTAGTAGACACACATGAAGTTTCTGAAGTACTGTGGGCGTACTTGTGTAGTATTGGATATTCTGGTGCTAAGACCAATATTTGGCACTAGCACCACGCACATTCCCAGTGGACACACATGACCTTTTTAAAGTGCTGTGGGCGTATTTGTGTAGTGTTGGATAATCTGGTGCTAATACTAATATTTAGCACTAGCACCACGCACATTCCCAGTGGGACACACATGAAGTTTCTTAACTACTGTGGGCGCATTTGTGTAATGTTGGATATGCTGGTGCTAATACCAATATTTGGCACTAGCACCACGCACATTCCCAGTGGACACACATGAAGTTTCTGAAGTGCTGTGGGCGTATTTGTGTAGTGTTGGATATGCTGGTGCTAATACCAATATTTGGCACTAGCACCACGCACATTCCCAGTGGACACACATGACCTTTCTGAAGTGCTGTTGGCGTATTTGTGTAGTGTTGGATATGCTGGTGCTAATACCAATATTTGGCACTAGCACCACGCACATTCCCAGTGGACACACATGAAGTTTCTTAACTACTGTGGGCGTATTTGTGTAGTGTTGGATTTGCTGGTGCTAATACCAATATTTGGCACTAGCACCATGCACATTCCCAGTGGACACACATGACCTTTCTGAAGTGCTGTGGGCGTATTTGTGTAGTGTTGGATATGCTGGTGCTAATACCAATATTTGGCACTAGCACCACGCACATTCCCAGTGGACACACATGACCTTTCTGAAGTGCTGTGGGCGTATTTGTGTAATGTGGGATATACTGGTGCTAATACCAATATTTGGCACTAGCACCACGCACATTCCCAGTGGACACACATGAAGTTTCTTAAGTGCTGTGGGTGTATTTGTGTAGTGTTGGATATGCTGGTGCTAATACCAATATTTGGCACTAGCACCACGCACATTCCCAGTGGACACACATGACCTTTCTGAAGTGCTGTGGGCGTATTTGTGTAGTGTTGGATATGCTGGTGCTAATACCAATATTTTGAATTAGCACCACGCACATTCCCAGAGGAAACACATGAAGTTTTTGAAGTGCTGTGGGCGTATTTGTGTAGTGTTGGATATGCTGGTGCTAATACCAATATTTGGCACTAGCACTACGCACATTCCCAGTGGACACACATGACCTTTCTGAAGTGCTGTAGGCGTATTTGTGTAATGTGGGATATGCTGGTGCTAATACCAATATTTTGCACTAGCACCACGCACATTCCCAGTGGACAAACATGACCTTTCTGAAGATCTGTGGGCGTATGTTGTAGTGTACGATATGCTGGTGCTAATACCAATATTTGGCACTAGCACCACGCACATTCCCAGTATAAACACATGACCTTTCTGAAGTGCTGTGGGCGTATTTGTGTAGTGTTGGATATGCTGGTGCTAATACCAATATTTGGCAATAGCACCACGCACATTCCCAGTGGACACACATGACCTTTCTGAAGTGCTGTGGGCGTATTTGTGTAGTGTTGGATATGCTGGTGCTAATACCAATATTTGGCACTAGCACCACGCACATTCCCAGTGGACACACATGAAGTTTCTTAACTACTGTGGGCGTATTTGTGTAGTGTTGGATTTGCTGGTGCTAATACCAATATTTGGCACTAGCACCATGCACATTCCCAGTGGACACACATGACCTTTCTGAATTGCTGGGGGCGTATTTTTGTAGTGTTGGATATGCTGTTGCTAATACCAATATTTGGCACTAGCACCACGCACATTCCCAGTGGACACACATGACCTTTCTGAAGTGCTGTGGGCGTATTTGTGTAATGTGGGATATACTGGTGCTAATACCAATATTTGGCACTAGCACCACGCACATTCCCAGTGGACACACATGAAGTTTCTGAAGTGCTGTGGGTGTATTTGTGTAGTGTTGGATATGCTGGTGCTAATACCAATATTTGGCACTAGCACCACGCACATTCCCAGTGGACACACATGACCTTTCTGAAGTGCTGTGGGCGTATTTGTGTAGTGTTGGATATGCTGGTGCTAATACCAATATTTGGCACTAGCACCACGCACATTCCCAGTGGACACACATGACCTTTCTGAAGTACTGTGGGCGTATTTGTGTAGTGTTGGATATGGTGGTGCTAATACCAATATTTGGCACTAGCACCACGCACATTCCCAGTGGACACACATGACCTTTCTGAAGTGCTGTGGGCGTATTTGTGTAGTGTTGGATATGCTGGTGCTAATACCAATATTTGGCACTAGCACCACGCACATTTCTAGTAGACACACATGAAGTTTCTGAAGTACTGTGGGCGTACTTGTGTAGTATTGGATATTCTGGTGCTAATACCAATATTTGGCACTAGCACTACGCACATTCCCAGTGGACACACATGAAGTTTCCGAAGTGCTGTGGGCGTATTTGTGTTGTGTTAGATATGGTGGTGCTAATACCAATATTTGGCACTAGCACCACGCACATTCCTAGTAGACACACATGAAGTTTCTGAAGTACTGTGGGCGTACTTGTGTAGTATTGGATATTCTGGTGCTAAGACCAATATTTGGCACTAGCACCACGCACATTCCCAGTGGACACACATGACCTTTTTAAAGTGCTGTGGGCGTATTTGTGTAGTGTTGGATAATCTGGTGCTAATACTAATATTTAGCACTAGCACCACGCACATTCCCAGTGGGACACACATGAAGTTTCTTAACTACTGTGGGCGCATTTGTGTAATGTTGGATATGCTGGTGCTAATACCAATATTTGGCACTAGCACCACGCACATTCCCAGTGGACACACATGAAGTTTCTGAAGTGCTGTGGGCGTATTTGTGTAGTGTTGGATATGCTGGTGCTAATACCAATATTTGGCACTAGCACCACGCACATTCCCAGTGGACACACATGACCTTTCTGAAGTGCTGTTGGCGTATTTGTGTAGTGTTGGATATGCTGGTGCTAATACCAATATTTTGCACTAGCACCACACACATTCCTAGTAGACACACATGAAGTTTCTGAAGTACTGTGGGCGTATTTGTGTAGTATTGGATATGCTGGTGCTAATACCAATATTTGGCACTAGCACCACGCACATTCCCAGTGGACACACAACAAATTTCTGAAGTGCTGTGGGCGTATTTGTGTAGTGTTGGATATGCTGGTGCTAATACCAATATTTGGCACTAGTACCACGCACATTCCCAGTGGACACACATGACCTTTTTGAAGTGCTGTGGGCGTAGTTGTGTAGTGTTGGATATGCTGGTGCAAATAACCATATTTGGCACTAGCACCACGCACATTCCCAGTGGACACACATGAAGTTTCTTAACTACTGTGGGTGTATTTGTGTAATGTTGGATATGCTGGTGCTAATACCAATATTTGGCACTAGCACCACGCACATTCCCAGTGGACACACATGAAGTTTCTGAAGTGCTGTGGGCGTATTTGTGTAGTGTTGGATATGCTGGTGCTAATACCAATATTTGGCACTAGTACCACGCACATTCCCAGTGGACACACATGACCTTTTTGAAGTGCTGTGGGCGTATTTGTGTAGTGTTGGATATGGTGGTGCTAATACCAATATTTGGCACTATTACCACGCACATTCCCAGTGGACACACATGAAGTTTTTGAAGTGCTG
Organism: Halisarca cf. caerulea; assembly: GCA_963170055.1. Lineage (NCBI taxonomy): Eukaryota > Metazoa > Porifera > Demospongiae > Chondrillida > Halisarcidae > Halisarca > Halisarca cf. caerulea. Next base: position 9,751 of record CAUJGJ010000253.1, on the reverse strand, counting down.
TGGGCGTATTTGTGTAGTGTTGGATATGCTGGTGCTAATACCAATATTTGGCACTAGCACCACGCACATTCCTAGTAGACACACATGAAGTTTCTGAAGTACTGTGGGCGTACTTGTGTAGTATTGGATATGCTGGTGCTAATACCAATATTTGGCACTAGCACCACGCACATTCCCAGTGGACACACATGACCTTTTTAAAGTGCTGTGGGCGTATTTGTGTAGTGTTGGATAATCTGGTGCTAATACCAATATTTAGCACTAGCACCACGCACATTCCCAGTGGGACACACATGAAGTTTCTTAACTACTGTGGGCGCATTTGTGTAATGTTGGATATGCTGGTGCTAATACCAATATTTGGCACTAGCACCACGCACATTCCCAGTGGACACACATGAAGTTTCTGAAGTACTGTGGGCGTATTTGTGTAGTGTTGGATATGCTGGTGCTAATACCAATATTTGGCACTAGCACCACGCACATTCCCAGTGGACACACATGAAGTTTCTTAACTACTGTGGGTGTATTTGTGTAATGTTGGATATGCTGGTGCTAATACCAATATTTGGCACTAGCACCACGCACATTCCCAGTGGACACACATGAAGTTTTTGAAGTGCTGTGGGCGTATTTGTGTAGTGTTGGATATGGTGGTGCTAATACCAATATTTGGCACTAGCACCACGCACATTCCCATTGGACACACATGAAGATTTTTAACTACTGTGGGCGTATTTGTGTAATGTTGGATATGCTGGTGCTAATACCAATATTTGGCACTAGCACCACGCACATTCCCAGTGGACACACATGACCTTTCTGAAGTGCTGTGGGCGTATTTGTGTAGTGTTGGATATGGTGGTGCTAATACCAATATTTTGCACTAGCACCACGCACATTCCCAGTGGACACACATGACCTTTCTGAAGTGCTGTGGGCGTGTTTGTGTAGTGTTGGATATGCTGGTGCAAATACCAATATTTGGCACTAGCACCACGCACCTTCCCAGTAGACACACATTAAGTTTCTGAAGTGCTGTGGGCGTATTTGTGTAGTGTTGGATATGCTGGTGCTAATACCAATATTTGGCACTAGCACCACACACATTCCCAGTGGACACACATGAAGTTTCTGAAGTTCTGTGGGCGTATTTGTGTAGTGTTGGATATGCTATTGCTAATACCAATATTTGGCACTAGCACCACGCACATTCCCAGTGGACAAACATGACCTTTCTGAAGTGCTGTGGGCGTATTTGTGTAGTGTTGGATATGGTGGTGCTAATACCAATATTTGGCACTAGCACCACGCACATTCCCAGTGAACACACATGAAGTTTCTGAAGTGCTGTGGGCGTATTTTTGTAGTGTTGGATATGGTGGTGCTAATACCAATATTTGGCACTAGCACCACGCACATTCCCAGTGGACACACATGAAGTTTCTGAAGTGCTGTGGGCGTATTTGTGTAGTGTTGGATATGGTGGTGCTAATACCAATATTTGGCACTAGCACCATGCACATTCCCAGTGGACACACATGAAGTTTCTGAAGTGCTGTGGGCGTATTTTTGTAGTGTTGGATATGCTGGTGCTAATACCAATATTTGGCACTAGCACCACGCACATTCCCAGTGGACACACATGAAGATTTTTAACTACTGTGGGCATATTTGTGTAATGTTGGATATGCTGGTGCTAATACCAATATTTGGCACTGACACCACGCACATTCCCAGTGGACACACATGACCTTTCTGAAGTGCTGTGGGCGTATTTGTGTATTGTTGGATATGCTGGTGCTAATACCAATATTTGGAACTAGCACCACACACATTCCCAGTGGACACACATGGCCTTTCTGAAGTGCTGTGGGCGTATTTGTGTAGTGTTGGATATGGTGGTGCTAATACCAATATTTGGCACTAGCACCACGCACATTCCCAGTGGATACACATGAAGTTTCTGAAGTACTGTGGGCGTATTTGTGTAGTGTTGGATATGCTGGTGCTAATACCAATATTTGGCACTAGCACCACGCACATTCCCAGTAGACACACATTAAGTTTCTGAAGTGCTGTGGGCGTATTTGTGTAGTGTTGGATATGCTGGTGCTAATACCAATATTTGGCACTAGCACCACACACATTCCCAGTGGACACACATGAAGTTTCTGAAGTTCTGTGGGCGTATTTGTGTAGTGTTGGATATGCTGGTGCTAATACCAATATTTGGCACTAGCACCACGCACATTCCCAGTGGACACACATGACCTTTCTGAAGTGCTGTGGGCGTATTTGTGTAGTGTTGGATATGGTGGTGCTAATACCAATATTTGGCACTAGCACCACGCACATTGTCAGGGGACACACATGACCTTTCTGAAGTACTGTGGGAGTATTTGTGTAGTGTTGGATATGGTGGTGCTAATACCAATATTTGACACTAGCACCACGCACATTCCCAGTGGACACACATGACCTTTCTGAAATACTTTGGGCGTATTTGTGTAGAGTTGGATATGGTGGTGCTAATACCAATATTTGGCACTAGCACCACGCACATTCCCAGTAGACACACATTAAGTTTCTGAAGTGCTGTGGGCGTATTTGTGTAGTGTTGGATATGCTGGTGCTAATACCAATATTTGGCACTAGCACCACGCACATTCCCAGTGGACACACATGAAGATTTTTAACTACTGTGGGCATATTTGTGTAATGTTGGATATGCTGGTGCTAATACCAATATTTGGCACTGACACCACGCACATTCCCAGTGGACACACATGACCTTTCTGAAGTGCTGTGGGCGTATTTGTGTATTGTTGGATATGCTGGTGCTAATACCAATATTTGGAACTAGCACCACACACATTCCCAGTGGACACACATGGCCTTTCTGAAGTGCTGTGGGCGTATTTGTGTAGTGTTGGATATGGTGGTGCTAATACCAATATTTGGCACTAGCACCACGCACATTCCCAGTGGATACACATGAAGTTTCTGAAGTACTGTGGGCGTATTTGTGTAGTGTTGGATATGCTGGTGCTAATACCAATATTTGGCACTAGCACCACGCACATTCCCAGTAGACACACATTAAGTTTCTGAAGTGCTGTGGGCGTATTTGTGTAGTGTTGGATATGCTGGTGCTAATACCAATATTTGGCACTAGCACCACACACATTCCCAGTGGACACACATGAAGTTTCTGAAGTTCTGTGGGCGTATTTGTGTAGTGTTGGATATGCTGGTGCTAATACCAATATTTGGCACTAGCACCACGCACATTCCCAGTGGACACACATGACCTTTCTTAAGTGCTGTGGGCGTATTTGTGTAGTGTTGGATATGGTGGTGCTAATACCAATATTTGGCACTAGCACCACGCACATTGTCAGGGGACACACATGACCTTTCTGAAGTACTGTGGGAGTATTTGTGTAGTGTTGGATATGGTGGTGCTAATACCAATATTTGACACTAGCACCACGCACATTCCCAGTGGACACACATGACCTTTCTGAAGTACTTTGGGCGTATTTGTGTAGAGTTGGATATGGTGGTGCTAATACCAATATTTTTTTCACTAGCACCACGCACATTCCCAGTAGACACACATGAAGTTTCTGAAGTGCTGTGGGCGTATTTTTTAGTGTTGGATGTGGTGGTGCTAATACCAATATTTGGCAGTAGCACCACGCACATTCCCAGTGGACACACATGAAGTTTAAGAAGTGCTGTGGGAGTATTTGTGTAGTGTTGGATATGCTGGTGCTAATACCAATATTTGGCACTGACACCACGCACATTCCCAGTGGACACACATGAAGTTTCTGAAGTACTGTGGGCGTATTTGTGTAGTGTTGGATATGGTGGTGCTAATACCAATATTTGGCACTAGCACCACGCACATTCCCAGTGGACACACATGACCTTTCTGAAGTGCTGTGGGCGTATTTGTGTAGTGTTGGATATGCTGGTTTTAATACCAATATATGGCACTAGCACCACGCACTTTCCCAGTGGACACAGATGAAGTTTCTTATATACTGTGGGCGTATTTGTGTAGTGTTGGATATGCTGGTGCTAATACCAATATTTGGCACTGACACCACGCACATTCCCAGTGGACACACATGAAGTTTCTGAAGTACTGTGGGCGTATTTGTGTAGTGTTGGATATGGTGGTGCTAATACCAATATTTGGCACTAGCACCACGCACATTCCCAGTGGACACACATGACCTTTCTGAAGTGCTGTGGGCGTATTTGTGTAGTGTTGGATATGCTGGTTTTAATACCAATATATGGCACTAGCACCACGCACTTTCCCAGTGGACACAGATGAAGTTTCTTATATACTGTGGGCGTATTTGTGTAGTGTTGGATATGCTGGTGCTAATACCAATATTTGGCACTAGCACCACGCACATTCCCAGTAGACACACATTAAGTTTCTGAAGTGCTGTGGGCGTATTTGTGTAGTGTTGGATATGCTGGTGCTAATACCAATATTTGGCACTGACACCACGCACATTCCCAGTGGACACACATGACCTTTCTGAAGTGCTGTGGGCGTATTTGTGTATTGTTGGATATGCTGGTGCTAATACCAATATTTGGAACTAGCACCACACACATTCCCAGTGGACACACATGGCCTTTCTGAAGTGCTGTGGGCGTATTTGTGTAGTGTTGGATATGGTGGTGCTAATACCAATATTTGGCACTAGCACCACGCACATTCCCAGTGGATACACATGAAGTTTCTGAAGTACTGTGGGCGTATTTGTGTAGTGTTGGATATGCTGGTGCTAATACCAATATTTGGCACTAGCACCACGCACATTCCCAGTAGACACACATTAAGTTTCTGAAGTGCTGTGGGCGTATTTGTGTAGTGTTGGATATGCTGGTGCTAATACCAATATTTGGCACTAGCACCACACACATTCCCAGTGGACACACATGAAGTTTCTGAAGTTCTGTGGGCGTATTTGTGTAGTGTTGGATATGCTGGTGCTAATACCAATATTTGGCACTAGCACCACGCACATTCCCAGTGGACACACATGACCTTTCTGAAGTGCTGTGGGCGTATTTGTGTAGTGTTGGATATGGTGGTGCTAATACCAATATTTGGCACTAGCACCACGCACATTGTCAGGGGACACACATGACCTTTCTGAAGTACTGTGGGAGTATTTGTGTAGTGTTGGATATGGTGGTGCTAATACCAATATTTGACACTAGCACCACGCACATTCCCAGTGGACACACATGACCTTTCTGAAATACTTTGGGCGTATTTGTGTAGAGTTGGATATGGTGGTGCTAATACCAATATTTTTTTCACTAGCACCACGCACATTCCCAGTAGACACACATGAAGTTTCTGAAGTGCTGTGGGCGTATTTTTTAGTGTTGGATATGGTGGTGCTAATACCAATATTTTGCACTAGCACCACGCACATTCCCAGTGGACACACATGAAGTTTAAGAAGTGCTGTGGGCGTATTTGTGTAGTGTTGGATATGCTGGTGCTAATACCAATATTTGGCACTGACACCACGCACATTCCCAGTGGACACACATGAAGTTTCTGAAGTACTGTGGGCGTATTTGTGTAGTGTTGGATATGGTGGTGCTAATACCAATATTTGGCACTAGCACCACGCACATTCCCAGTGGACACACATGACCTTTCTGAAGTGCTGTGGGCGTATTTGTGTAGTGTTGGATATGCTGGTTTTAATACCAATATATGGCACTAGCACCACGCACTTTCCCAGTGGACACAGATGAAGTTTCTTATATACTGTGGGCGTATTTGTGTAGTGTTGGATATGCTGGTGCTAATACCAATATTTGGCACTAGCACCACGCACATTCCCAGTAGACACACATTAAGTTTCTGAAGTGCTGTGGGCGTATTTGTGTAGTGTTGGATATGCTGGTGCTAATACCAATATTTGGCACTAGCACCACGCACATTCCCAGTGGACACACATGACCTTTCTGAAGTGCTGTAGGCGTATTTGTGTAGTGTTGGATATGCTGGTGCTAATACCAATATTTGGCACTAGCACCACGCACATTCCCAGTGGACACACATGACCTTTCTGAAGTGCTGTGGGCGTATTTGTGTAGTGTTGGATATGCTGGTGCTAATACCAATATTTGGCACTGACACCACGCACATTCCCAGTGGACACACATGACCTTTCTGAAGTACTGTGGGCGTATTTGTGTAGTGTTGGATATGGTGGTGCTAATACCAATATTTGGCACTAGCACCACGCACATTCCCAGTGGACACACATGACCCTTCTGAAGTACTTTGGGCGTATTTGTGTAGTGTTGGATATGGTGGGGCTAATACCAATATTTGGCACTAGCACCACGCACATTCCCAGTAGACACACATGAAGTTTCTGAAGTGCTGTGGGCGTATTTGTTTAGTGTTGGATATGGTGGTGCTAATACCAATATTTGGCACTAGCACCACGCACATTCCCAGTGGACACACATGAAGTTTCTGAAGTGCTGTGGGCGTTTTTGTGTAGTGTTGGATATGCTGGTGCTAATACCAACATTAGGCACTGACACCACGCACATTCCCTGTGGACACACATAACCTTTCTGAAGTACTGTGGGCGTATTTGTGTAGTGTTGGATATGCTGGTGCTAATACCAATATTTGGCACTAGCACCACGCACATTCCCAGTGGACACACATGACCTTTCTGAAGTGCTGTGGGCGTATTTGTGTAGTGTTGGATATGCTGGTGCTAATACCAATATTTGGCACTAGCACCACACACATTCCCAGTGGACACACATGAAGTTTCTGAAGTTCTGTGGGCGTATTTGTGTAGTGTTGGATATGGTGGTGCTAATACCAATATTTGGCACTAGCACCACGCACATTGTCAGGGGACACACATGACCTTTCTGAAGTACTGTGGGAGTATTTGTGTAGTGTTGGATATGGTGGTGCTAATACCAATATTTGACACTAGCACCACGCACATTCCCAGTGGACACACATGACCTTTCTGAAATACTTTGGGCGTATTTGTGTAGAGTTGGATATGGTGGTGCTAATACCAATATTTTTTTCACTAGCACCACGCACATTCCCAGTAGACACACATGAAGTTTCTGAAGTGCTGTGGGCGTATTTTTTAGTGTTGGATATGGTGGTGCTAATACCAATATTTTGCACTAGCACCACGCACATTCCCAGTGGACACACATGAAGTTTAAGAAGTGCTGTGGGCGTATTTGTGTAGTGTTGGATATGCTGGTGCTAATACCAATATTTGGCACTGACACCACGCACATTCCCAGTGGACACACATGAAGTTTCTGAAGTACTGTGGGCGTATTTGTGTAGTGTTGGATATGGTGGTGCTAATACCAATATTTGGCACTAGCACCACGCACATTCCCAGTGGACACACATGACCTTTCTGAAGTGCTGTGGGCGTATTTGTGTAGTGTTGGATATGCTGGTTTTAATACCAATATATGGCACTAGCACCACGCACTTTCCCAGTGGACACAGATGAAGTTTCTTATATACTGTGGGCGTATTTGTGTAGTGTTGGATATGCTGGTGCTAATACCAATATTTGGCACTAGCACCACGCACATTCCCAGTAGACACACATTAAGTTTCTGAAGTGCTGTGGGCGTATTTGTGTAGTGTTGGATATGCTGGTGCTAATACCAATATTTGGCACTAGCACCACGCACATTCCCAGTGGACACACATGACCTTTCTGAAGTGCTGTAGGCGTATTTGTGTAGTGTTGGATATGCTGGTGCTAATACCAATATTTGGCACTAGCACCACGCACATTCCCAGTGGACACACATGACCTTTCTGAAGTGCTGTGGGCGTATTTGTGTAGTGTTGGATATGCTGGTGCTAATACCAATATTTGGCACTGACACCACGCACATTCCCAGTGGACACACATGACCTTTCTGAAGTACTGTGGGCGTATTTGTGTAGTGTTGGATATGGTGGTGCTAATACCAATATTTGGCACTAGCACCACGCACATTCCCAGTGGACACACATGACCCTTCTGAAGTACTTTGGGCGTATTTGTGTAGTGTTGGATATGGTGGGGCTAATACCAATATTTGGCACTAGCACCACGCACATTCCCAGTAGACACACATGAAGTTTCTGAAGTGCTGTGGGCGTATTTGTTTAGTGTTGGATATGGTGGTGCTAATACCAATATTTGGCACTAGCACCACGCACATTCCCAGTGGACACACATGAAGTTTCTGAAGTGCTGTGGGCGTTTTTGTGTAGTGTTGGATATGCTGGTGCTAATACCAACATTAGGCACTGACACCACGCACATTCCTTGTGGACACACATAACCTTTCTGAAGTACTGTGGGCGTATTTGTGTAGTGTTGGATATGCTGGTGCTAATACCAATATTTGGCACTAGCACCACGCACATTCCCAGTGGACACACATGACCTTTCTGAAGTGCTGTGGGCGTATTTGTGTAGTGTTGGATATGCTGGTGCTAATACCAATATTTGGCACTAGCACCACACACATTCCCAGTGGACACACATGAAGTTTCTGAAGTTCTGTGGGCGTATTTGTGTAGTGTTGGATATGCTGGTGCTAATACCAATATTTGGCACTAGCACCACGCACATTCCCAGTGGACACACATGACCTTTCTGAAGTGCTGTGGGCGTATTTGAGTAGTGTTGGATATGCTGGTGCTAATACTAATATTTGGCACTAGCACCACGCACATTCCCAGTGGACACACATGACCTTTCTGAAGTGCTGTGGGCGTATTTGTGTAGTGTTGGATATGGTGGTGCTAATACCAATATTTGGCACTGACACCACGCACATTCCCAGTGGACACACATGAAGATTTTTAACTACTGTGGGCGTATTTGTGTAATGTTGTATATGCTGGTGCTAATACCAATATTTGGCACTAGCACCACGCACATTCCCAGTGGACACACATGACCTTTCTGAAGTGCTGTGGGCGTATTTGTGTAGTGTTTGATATGCTGGTGCTAATACCAATATTTGGCACTAGCACCACGCACATTGTCTGGGGACACACATGAAGTTTCTGAAGTGCTGTGGGAGTATCTGTGTAGTGTTGGATACGCTGGTGCTAATACCATTATTTGGCACTAGCACCACGCACATTCCCAGTGGACACACATGATGTTTCTCAAGTGCTGTGGGCGTATTTCTGCAATGTTGGATATGCTGGTGCTAATACCAATATATGGCACTAGCACCACACACATTCCCATTGGACACACATGAAGATTTTTAACTACTGTGGGCGTATTTGTGTAATGTTGGATATGCTGGTGCTAATACCAATATTTGGCACTAGCACCACGCACATTCCCAGTGGACACACATGAAGTTTCTGAAGTGCTGTGGGCGTATTTGTGCAGTGTTGGATATGGTGGTGCTAATACCAATATATGGCACTAGCACAACACACATTCCCATTGGACACACATGAAGATTTTTAACTACTGTGGGCGTATTTGTGTAATGTTGGATATGCTGGTGCTAATACCAATATTTGGCACTAGCACCACGCACATTCCTAGTTGACACACATGACCTTTCTGAAGTGCTGTGGAAGTATTTGTGTAGTGTTGGATATGGTGGTGCTAATACCAATATTTGGCACTAGCACCACGCACATTCCCAG
>CAUJGJ010000252.1:101700-106700 GCA_963170055.1 Halisarca cf. caerulea | reverse complement strand
CATGCAGGCAAGGATCCTGTACAACTGTCCAGCAAGTGAGTCGAAGATTACATATTCGTTTGTGTAAGTATTCTATTACTACACTAATGCTCTTTAATATGGAGATACTGTCAAAGTGTATCTGATGTCTACATATTAATATTATACTGTAATACTCCCCTTTGTTTTTCAACTCAGATCCAGAGAACGACCCTCCTAAGCGTGTCCCACCTCCTCCTCCAAAGGGTGCATCTGGCCTTATACACAAAGGCTGTTACTATACTATCACTGGAAAGAGTGGTACTGTGTCCACTACCAACTTTCCTAATCACTATCCATCAGGAGAGTGCACTTGGTTCTTTCAGGGGCCTGAAGGGTATCGTGGGAAGATTGTGTTTGAGCAGTTGCAGCTGGACACAAGGTATGTTGGATAGATCATGATGTCCTGTCTTAACATATGTATATATACTAGCATTTGGTGGTTGCCAAATCAGATATATTCTTGAACTAATGGCCTAGTAATACAGAGTCCAAAATTCTACATGTGGCTGAAGTAATGAAAGGTTGTCTGTTTCTCTCCAGTCCAAAGTGTGGTGACAAGGTGGAGGTATATGCTAGTGGGTGGAAGGTTGGAACCTCTTGCCCTGCCTATCAAGGACCATACAATAAGGAAATTATTGTAGGCAATGCAATACCCTTTGCCATGAATGTTGGTGAAATTAAAATGACAGCAGACACAACCGTTGGCAATGGTAGAGGCTTCAGAGTTAAGTATTTATTTGAAGGTGAGTATGACTGTATTCCATTTGTCAATGAACAAATTTCTACGCAAGTCCTGTTTGTCATCCAAGCCCACAATCCTATGCCCTCCATTCTCCTTGTTATTAATCTCCAAAATCATGAACCAGTGTTAATCCACTCATTTCTACCACATGTTTACAAGGAATGAAACATATTAGTGTAGAAAAAAATAATGTTGTATAGAATGCATACTATTAGATGCTTTTGTACATACCACAGTATGTTATGAAAACGCATTGATTTCTGAATTATCATTGCAGATGTGAATGAGTGTGAATCTGATATGAATAAATGTGCTCACAAGTGTGTGAATACTGATGGATCTTTCTACTGTGAATGTCCAAAGGGATACTACAGGCCTGAAAGAAATCAATTTCTTTGCTTGGGTGAGTTTGACAATTGCAGCTTCTGATAACATGACCCTTGCTTGATGTGGTTTCCAAGGAGATGAGGAATGTTGTGATATAATGTTGCATGTGAGGTAGTTTCCTTTTCAAACCATTTCCACTGCTTCATTCCCTCTATATCTTGATTGTCTAGATGTTAATGAGTGTGCTTATGAGAATGGAGGATGCTCCGACAAATGCAACAACACCATGGGATCACATGAATGTCGCTGCCCTTCTAATAAAGTTCTTAGTGATGACAAGAAGACTTGTATCAGTGAGTTTATGTGTATTAGAGACAAATACTAGTCTTCAAACTATGCTTGCATATTGAATTTTGAGAATATGCACAATTTGTTTCAAAGTTACGTAGCTGGAAATTAATGTAAAACATACATATTCCTGTGTTTTGTACGGTATGAGTAGAGTATTGTTTTGCAACTGGATGATCTATAGGGTTGCTTAACGTGCATCATTCATTTGGAGTGCTTCTTTTTGTTATTGTAGCTCCTCCTGAATGCAAGGTATGTTCACACGATTGTGAAATTACATCGTCTGGAATAAAATGTACCTGCCCTGAAGGCATGAAGCTGGGAAGCAATGGAAGAACCTGTATCAGTAAGTTACAAAGGCAATTCATTCACACGTGCATGGTTTAAGAGTTACTGTATAGACATTTTTGACCAATGTCTTTGGTTCTCACAGTAACCAATAGATGCCTGAAAGGAGACCACGGCTGTCAGCACGAATGTGTCAATATTGGGCACAATGGAGATTACAGATGTGAATGTAAAGAAGGGTTCACTCTCAACAGTGATGGGAGAACTTGCCAAGGTTAGTTGGGTTAAAATTATTTCTGGGGACTTACTGACTGTTGTTACAGTAAATCAGATTATCCAGATGTCCTCAATTTCAATTTTGGTAGACAACAACAGATTAGATAATAGCTAATGGCTGTGATATTACTAGTGATCCCGCATGGTATTTGACAGTATTCATCTTGTACCATGTGACCTCATTGCTGCCACTCTTTCCACTTAAAGCACTCCAAAAGTAATCATAGGAATAGATACTGACTAGCATCTCATTGCTTATAATAGAACTAATCTATTCTGATGTCCTCATGTATACCCTGTTGACTATGGATGTCAGACTTGTATGGGCACACTAGTATTACGGGAGGATACATGTATACATTTAGGTAATGTGTGAATATTGGTGTTTTCTCTAGATGTGGATGAATGCCGGAGCAATCCTTGCCGTAGCAACCTTTGTGTCAATACTGAAGGCTCATTTCGCTGTGAATGTCATAAAGGATATGTTGAGCAACAAAGAATGGGAAATCTCTTGTTCTGTACTGGTAAGTACCACTGGTACCTGGTGGAACTGCCTGATGCAGCTTTGTCTTCACACATGTACATACTTCAGTAGCTCGTTTATGATTGTTGCCATTCTTCAGATGAGAATGAATGTGACAGAAATCCTTGTGATCAAACCTGTACCAACACAAGAGGATCTTATCTGTGTGGCTGCACTGCTGGCTACAGACTCAATGCTGACAGAAGGACATGCTCAGGTTGGCTTATATGGCTAAATGTGTACATGTAACTACGTACATATGACATATATCCTGGATACATGCGCACATTGCACACACACCACACATGCGCACATGTACACAAATGCACCATATCTCACACACATGGAGAATAGAAAAACATGAAATTTGCAGCCATTGTTTGAATTTGAAAACGTAACTATTGTAATTTTAGATATTGATGAATGTGCCACACCGCACCATGGATGTCAGAGGGGTTGCTTGAATACAATAGGAAGTTACACATGTACCTGCCCTCCTGGCTACAAGGCTAATGCTGCTGGACAGTGTCAAGGTATATATATTATGCACCTGTAACACTGTGTAGCAGTGTGTAAACATGAATGTATGTTAATGTATGTATGTACGTATGTATTGATCCCACAAGCCCGCACATGCTAATGTAGATGCATGTTTGTGCACACGTGGTATGTACTTGCAAAGAACACACACATGCACACACATACACACACACATGCACACACACACACACACACACACACACACACACACACGCGCGCGCGCACGCACACACATACACACACTCACACACACACACACACACACACACACACACACACACACACACACACACACACACACACACACCACACGCACATGTACACACCACACATATGTACTTGGAGACTTATTCGTGTATATTCTAACACTAGTAATACCAAGCAACAATTTTCTCTTTGCAGACGTCAATGAATGTCTTGGTGACCATAGATGTAGTCAAATCTGCACAAACACACCTGGTTCTTACACCTGCTCTTGTAAGGCTGGCTTCTTCATGAACAGAGCTAATGAATGCGAAGGTACGTATGTTTGCTTGCATCCGTTACTACAGTACAGTGTACATGTGCTGCACACTCCTACTAATTGGTGGCTGGATCAGTTTTATTTGAGGTCAATTTACCACATGTATGACTTTATTGTCTGCTGTAATCTGATCTAAAGGTCTCAAGTGAAGGTGTACACGGTTAGTTTTAGGTGGTTTGTCCTCTTCCTGCAGATGTTGATGAATGCAGTAGTAAGCCATGTCAAGACACTTGTATCAACACACCGGGGTCTTATCATTGTACTTGTCAAAGTGGATACAGGATCTTGTCCAACGGACAATGTGAAGGTATGTGGATGTACATGTTTCAATTATGATGTATCATCTGTAATATTTGTATAAAATATGTATGTATGTACATGTATATTTTAGTGTATGTCTCCATATCGTGCGATATTATGGAGTGCAGTAGTATATACTCCATAAGCAGGGATGATGAATAGTGTAATAGGTATTTGTGCATATGCAATGGTGCTAAAACGTCTCATATGTAGGTATAGCATGTATACTTGTGGACTCTAATAGCTTGGGTTTAGCACTATTAGAATGTAAGGTTGACTAAGTCTTTTAATAATTTCGCCATTTCCCTTTATCAGACATCAACGAATGCAGTGAAGGACAACACAGCTGCTCTCATACTTGTGAAAACACTAAAGGAAGCTACATTTGCCAGTGTCCAGCTGGATATACATTGGGTCCAGACAGGACTACATGCAATGGTGAGAATATATATGTATGTATGCATACATTTCTTGGCAGAATTCATTAAACCTGTCTAGTAATCATCATTAGACCAATATCACACAATATACACTTAAATTCCATGATTATAATTATTTATTTTTGATCATTACTCAAATTACAGATATCAATGAGTGTGAAAGAGATAGCAGTATCTGCTCTAATGGCATCTGCACTAACACTGATGGATCATATACCTGCTCATGTCCGGATGGTCACATGAAATCATCTGATGGTACGTGTGTCTGTGGATCACACATCAAAATAGAGGGAAAAAGAACTGTCAACATTCCACCTGGTGTAAAGGCATGTAGGCAACACATTTCAGCGATGGAAAGACAAGTGATCAAAGTTGATCTGTCATCTGTATCTCTACCACCATCATCAAACTGTGCAAATTACATTGAAGTCAGAAATGGCAACAGTGGAGACTCTGTGTTGATACTGAAGTATTGTGGAGAAGGCAGTTCTACAGTAGTTTCATCCTCACCTGATGTGATTGTCAGCTGGCACTTCACCAACACACCAAGTGTCTCACCTGGAGCTGTACTTCTGTCTATGCAGACCTCGAAATGTAAGTGTAGATAGAACGTAGTCATTCTTAAATTTTCTGTTCTTTCTTCAACATACACAAAATTGTGTGTATGCACTT
>CAUJGJ010000252.1:76700-96700 GCA_963170055.1 Halisarca cf. caerulea | reverse complement strand
GCAGATATCCCATCATCTGAGAACGCGCACAGGAGAGGTTTTGTCTCGGCAATTCCTCATCCAGAGATTGTCAGTGGCAGTTCAAAGGGGGAACGCCATGTCTATTCTGGGATCTCTACAGCATTGCTCTACACTTGATGACATTCTATAGGTCACAGATTGCATTGATTTTTATAGACTTGCTTTAGTTCTTTTTTTCGGATGTATGCGCTATGCATTGTCTCTAATAATTTTTCAATATAATATATATATATAGCCATACGAAGCCAAGGACGTAACCCACGACATGCGGAACTTAACCAGTTTATCCACAGAACCCTCGCATCTATCAAAGTCCCTAGCACATTGGAGCCTCAAGGTTTATCCCATAGAGATCGCCGCAGACCTGATGGCATGAGCCTTATCCCTTGGTCACACGGGAGGGCTTTGATCTGGGATGTAACAGTGCATGATACTCTAGCCCCGTCATATCTTCATCTCAGCTCATCTCGTGCAGGGTCAGTGGCTGATAATGCCTCTGGACAGAAGAGACGTCTGTATAGTGACCTGACACCCACTCACCATTTGATTCCATTAGCATTTGAGACGATGGGAACATTCTCCAGTGATAGTATGCTTTTCTTAAAGGATGTGACCAGAAGAATCCGATTAATCAACAATGACTCATCAGTTTATTTGTCGTTGTGTCAGAGAATCAGTGTGATTATTCAAAGATACAATTGTGTATGTGTACTGGGTAATTGTAAACTAGATGTTTAGGTCACATGTATGTAGATTTGTACATGTCGTTTTGTTGTTTGTTTAATAATTTAAAAAAAATATATATATATGTATATATATATATATATACATATATATATATATATATATATATATACATATATATATATGTATGTATGTATGTATTACATATACAAATTTTTTATCAATCATAAGATACACATGGCCAAAAAACAGACACAAAGGAAGAAGACAAAAAGAACATAATATTATAGAGACAAAAAAATTGCATGCAACATTGAATAATGGAAACACAATTGAAATTCTGGATGCATACACTAATTCTTTGGCTGATCTTGAGATATTCTAGGGGATCCTTTGTGATTGATCGGATTCTGGAAAACAATTGGTGCAGGAATGACAAGGAATGATCATGCACTGAAAACTCCACTTGATTCAAAAGCCAAAGGGACAAAGTGATGAGATCGGGCAACATGTCTGTACACATCAATCTTTCACCTGGAAGCCATGTCAGCCACTTCACCAACACCTGCAGAGGACAGATGGAAGTAGGAATTAAACAGCAACGGTATCCCAGACCGTAACATCCCAAGCTAGAGGTTGTCCTCTAAGTCAAGGGGTTATGGTAGCCCCATCTGGGCGATTGCTGCCAGTGCATGATCATCCCACTGGTTCAAGGATAAATGGAACCTTTGCGGCAGTCAATGACTGCTTCATGATGGAGTTCAAGGCTTCATGCCTAGGAATGCGACCTGGGGATCTGCGACAGCTATGTAAGACCATGGGTTCCAAGCTTGTCAATTTGAGATCCACATAGGTTGCAGCTGTGGGGAGTGCAAATTGGTGCTCCAAGACAAAGGCCAATTGCTATTCGCACTGCTTTATTGGACATCCTCAGGCCTAGGGCAGAAATGGGAGGTGCTGTAAGCCACGCTTCAGACTCCTTCTGAGAACAGGCAAGCAAGCGAGCTCTCGATCCCCCTTGAGTCCTGTGAATGGGTGATAAGGGAGGAGAAAGGGCCTTTAACAACAGGCTCATGCATCCCATGCCTTCTGGGAAGAGGCTTTTAGGCCACATGGTGGGTCACTGGAACATGCAGATTCTGACCACAGGCTCAACGCTTTTGTTGATAGTGAAGGAATACAAGACTACATCCCTATGGTAGGATGGCCTGGGAAACATAGGTACTGCCAGCAGTTGATTGAAGCCAAGTAGGCTAATGGTGCAAGAATTACAGCAAATATATATATATATATATATATATATATATGTATGTATATATATACATTATACAAACACTTAACAGAACCACTAAAGCAGTAGTTTCATCTTAATTTGGTCCTGTAACAACAGCTCTGGCCATTGTGGACTACTTCCCGTATGGAGCATTATGCAGCTTAAGTGTGTGCAACAGTAATTTAAATGTGCAGCACTGTTATTTAATCAGTAGGATCCACAAAACAATAGCCTATCATGTTTCCATAGTACCATGCACACCTGTGCAATATCCATTACTTCTCTAACTCGAAAACAGCATTATAACTACATTTAATTTAATATCACTTACCACTACCATAGCAACAATTCTTAGTAGAATCATGTACCAATAAAGCTATGCTTGCTAGCAATTATAGCACATCCACTGTGTGCCTACATTCAGTAGCAAAGATAGAATATTATATATTTCTCAAGAATATATACCTAAGGCATGCTGCCTGCATAGATACTGAAAAACCTAATATGCAACCTGTTTGTATCTGCCTGTCTGGTGTAGTCTGGCTGGCTTGACAACCCCAGCAAGTGCCCGCTAGAGGGGTGGTTAAAAGGGAGTCTAGCAAGCCAGACTAGTGTTGGTGCTATTGTGTGCACTCCACTAACCAAATTAGTTTACCACCATCTGTTCCATCATGATCTTCATCTCCAAATGAAGTCATCAACACCAAATCACTAAAGATAAGTGTCTCCCGGTAGCACCATGCTAAGCTCATTTACTGAGAATTCACTTTAGCATTGAAGTTTGCTACACATATATAGGAAGCAATTGCTAGGCTGTGCAAACCAAATTAATGCCTGAGCCTTTCTGCCACCCCAGCAAATGCCACATTGCTATATAATGAGGTGAGGAATTGTGCATATAGCCTTTCATCTCAGATGAAAAATGTGCGTCTCATGAAGTCAGCCTAAAGTAATGCTATGTGTCATGCAGTCAATTACATACTTGTGCATGCACTGCATGAGCAGTATATAGTGTGTGAACTATATGCATTCCTGTACACATTATGTATTTATTTATGATATAATAATTATATTTGTTATATATAGCTATTATATACATACAAATACTAGTGCTATACAATAGTAGGCAGATGCATATTTTCTGCACGTATGTGTAGTACATTAAGATGTAGGCGTCTGTATAATCCAGTGAGCCCTGACTAATCCAGACCCAATGCCAGCTGTCATATTCGGGTATGTGCAATACGCATGTGCAGACATGGGACGTTCATATTGGCATGGTTATGTGAAATAGAACTACAAGATATATACAATAGATTGTTAGGGTATATATAATTATATATATATATATTAAAATCATTATTAATATATCAAAGGCAGCACAGACCACAACAAAAACACCAGAAAGTACAAACTAAGACAAAGCAACAGGAAAAATAAAACAAATACAATAGAACTCAACACAACTTACTACATCCTAAAATAGACATTGCATTAAGCTTCTGCACAATTACACTTATTCTTTGACAAAGATGAAGAAAAGATTGGGAGTCATTAGTTCTAATCCTCAAACGAGAGGCTAAATCTTTGAAAAATACCAGTGCTTCATTTCCAAACACTCCAGTTGTTTCCAACCCAATGGGGATGAAGATGTGTGTGGGCTCCAGATGTCGGTATAGATCTTTCTTCCATGATTCTGCACGATTTGCAACAAGGCCAGCACCAGAAACAGCTAAAGATGAGTAGGTGGGAGCGAATATATATATATATATATATATATATATATATATATATATATATATATATATATATATATATGCACAAACATAATATTATGTTTTATATAAATATTAAATCAGGCATAATGATTGTTAACTGAGGCAGATTTCCATTGTGACTCGATCCTTTGAATAGTCTTTTTGCATCATTCTTCTCACAGCATGGATACTAAATACACTATGGTTACAGTATTATAATTCGAATATTTTTCCAAAAAGTACAAATAAGCTGGCTGTGTGGTTACTCCAAGTGCCCGGCAGACATACATATACAGTAGATACTCACTTATTGAAACCATAGACATGAAGTGAGTGCTCGAGTGAGTCTCTTCTGTATATACTTGCATTAATACCAGAATTGATGAAGACAGGTACCTACAAAATCTCACTCACTATGCATGTGCATACACATGCACACTACTTGTACTCACAATGCATGATTCTCATATGCAGATGTGCTCTTCCAGTCATTTGAAGTCTGTATCCTTCACATGTATTGAAACTGATGTATCTGTTTGCTATAGGCAGTGATGCTTCTCTAGCATACACGTATCTATCAATGCTCCACTGGACAATGAGCTAACCTACAGTACAGTACCTGTTGCTCTGTTGACTTGCTTGGCAACAGCTAGTCCATGTACAGCACTGTGATCTCCACTAGTTGAGAACTACTGCAACTTATGTGGGTTGTGACTAATGCACAAGGCCATATCACTTGAGAACAAAATTTATGAAAAGTTAAACTATGTGAGAACACGTACACTCGGTACACAGGGTTAATATCAGATTTAATATAATTAGCTTCCTGTAGAGGAGCCATACTGCCCTCTAGATCCCTTTCATCATTTCATTGATAATCGTTGTCACATGTGAACTCAGGCCATCAGTTCGCATACTCATCAGATGTGTATGTATCCTGTGGGATCAAATGTCAAGGCAGCTAGCTAGCTTCCAATTGATATGTGTTTATGATAACAATAAAGGTTGATTGAGTATATCTGTTGACTGTTTCCTGACAGTTTCTGTATCTTTGAAATGCATGCTTTTATTTCTATTTAGAACAGCTGTCATGACAAGACTGATGGTGAATGCATTTCATAGCCATGAGGGAATATCCTGCACCAGGTTGAGTTATCAGTGCTAAATCGAGTCCTTGCATTGACTTGCCAACCTTACATATGTTTATCTGATGTTCATCATGGCCACAATCACACAGTGAAGGTTGCAGAATTACATGTCTTATAAATGTTCAGTATTTTTCAAGCTTGCACAGTCTACTATGACACTGTAAGGGTTTTTATTATGGTATATACATGTAAGTATACTTTTTCAGTTTGCCCTTACTGATGATATACTTTCAAATAAAGTTCCACTGGAGCCTAGATATATTTAATATTCACTATATAAGTTTTGATGATAAGGCTATAGTATTCACATTTATAATTTGCAATATTATGCAGTGCTGGTACATACATGTGCATTTGACACTATTATGATTATTCAGTATAATATCTGAGCACATAATACCTGCATACACGTCAGAATTCATACTATGCACATGTCACATGCATATGCATGGCGGTGTCACCATTCATACATAGATGCCGCTAATATATCATGTTGGTGAGTGATAATACCATGTGGGTACGTAGTAGTATGTATTGTGCAATTGGCCTCATGCACACTACAAATTAACCCATTGCATGTGGCACTATGAATTTGTCAGAATCACTCATGCAATCCTCCATAGTAATAATACCACTATGAATAAGATTATCAAGTTTCTTGCTCACATGCTATATCGCAATGGCTTCCTATTTCCTGTACACTTACAGATTAGTAACTGTATCAGAGGATGTGAAGCATCTGTTGCCATGATTGCGCAATTCCATACACTCATCTCTCAGTTGCTAGGGGAAGGAAGAGTCCCATTAACATACTGACATCAAAAACTATCCATAGCAACAAATAATTTATAGGCGGAGGTTGTCAAGCTGCCCTTCAAATTTAGTAAAGCCTAGCAGTTGCAGTACAAACAGTTGATACACTTAACCATGTACATGCAACAGCCGGTCATTTCCAGCCTCATCAGAAGAGGCTATAACTGTGCACAGAGTATGATACCACATACTTATTCAAATGTATAAATGGAATAAACAATATGCATTATTTGAAATACAATTAGAATGATATCATTTGATGTTTTATTCAGTAATGTACAAGGCAAATGCGTAATATGCAGTAAACATTGAAAAGAGATTCTGATCGGAAACGTCTTTATAACAGAATAATATTATGTTTGCAAACAAACTGATATATTATATTAATTAACTGTATAATTCCTAATGACAAACATGTCAGCACTCACAATCACAACCACTTTTGGTGGAACATTCTGTATACATCCAGCATGTGCACATGCATACGAGTGATTTTGAATAAATGGAGCCACATTCTGCAAGATGATATACATTGCACACTGATATTTGTGAACTATGTAGTTACATGTCATGATCACTGGCCCACATGCTAATGAAATACAAGTGTACCATCAAATACACATATTATGCATACAATAAACATGCACACACATACACATGCACACACTCACTTGCACACATGTACACGCATGTATGCACACACACATGCATGCCCACATACACATACACACACACATGCACACTAACTCACTCACACACACACACACACACACACACACACACACACACACACACACACACACACACACACACACACACACACGTACACACACACACACGTACACACACACACACACACACACACACACACACACACACACACACACACACAAACATACACACACACACACACATACACACAAGCAAACACGCACACACACACACACACACACACACACACACACACACACACACACACACACACACACACACAAACACACACACACACACACATACATACACACAAGCAAACACGCACGCACGCACACACACACACACACACACACACACACACACACACACACACACACACACACACACACACACACACAAACATACACACACACACACACACACACACACACACACACACACACACACACACACACACACACACACACATACACACAAGATACAACAACATATCAGAATTTGACTTTGACGTAGCCCATTTGAAAAGTGATAGTGAAGTCCTTGAACATCTGTCTTGGACCTTGGTTAAAGGTAACAATCTTAGACATTTGTATCTGTAAAGATGTACGTTACAGAAACAGTGATGTCTTGAGGGATCCCACAGCCTGTGGAATTCCCTGCCACAGGCACATGTAAAGACCTCTCTCCATTCATTAGGATTCTTCATCATTGCTATCCCCTCTGTACATGCCCTCTTCCATGCAGTTCTGTCCTGGGAGAGCTTGTACCAGTCTTGATATCTGATACTGTGCAGTCTCTCCATCTTTTATGTGCACCATGCTGTGGTCTGGCCTTGACAAATTCCCCAAACAAGAGTTGTTTGGGAAGACGCTTTGAACTCATGCAACCAAGATGGCCTAGTCACCTCAGTCGATGTGCAACCAACATGTCCTCAATGAGTCCTTCGTCCTGAAGCGGGATGCAAGTTCAGCTGAGGAGATTCGCTCAGTCCACTGGGAGAACTTGCTCACACCAGGAAAATGCAAATGCGCTGGTTGTGGATGCTATTAGATGCCGCAAATCTGGTGCTTTGACTTTCCATGTCTCAGCCCCATACAGTAGTGTAGAAGAACCACAGAACAGTAGACAGCTCATTTGGATTATAACGGACATGAGATACTTGTTCTAGCTGGAAGATGGCCTGGTTGCATGCATGAGGGATCCAAATGCGATATATGGTTGGATATTTCCATAGCCA
Source organism: Halisarca cf. caerulea (assembly GCA_963170055.1). Classification (NCBI taxonomy): domain Eukaryota; kingdom Metazoa; phylum Porifera; class Demospongiae; order Chondrillida; family Halisarcidae; genus Halisarca; species Halisarca cf. caerulea. The sequence goes on along the minus strand of CAUJGJ010000252.1, from coordinate 89,053 downwards.
TATCACCACTAGCATGCAGAGATAACACTTCCAGGGTATGGGAATTGGTGAACTGTTTCAATCTCATCAAAACCGATGTTCAGGCAAGGGTTACGTTGCAGGTACTGTGTCCTTCAGATGACGAGATCATTGCCTTTGTCTCGCTGATGTTCACCGTCAATCCCCATGATTTGGCAGTGTTGATGAAGTCTCTGGCTGACTGCTTCATTGCCTCAGGTAATGAGGTATATATTGTTGTGTCACCTGTGAACAGAGACTCCTTGACTCATCCTAATTGGAGTCATCCCCAACACACACACACACACACACACACACACACACACACACACACACACACACACAACACACACACACACACACACACATACACACACACACACAAATAGACACACACACACACACACACACACACACACACACACACACACACACACACACACACACACACACACACACACACACACATACACCTGTCCCGCGTCGTGTACTATAGTTTCTGTTGTAGATATCAATACATTGCTCAATATAATATTTTGTATAATGTAAACTACAACAAGGTATATATCATAATCTATAATGAAACTGAGTTTCCAATGATTTAGAACGGCACTGCATGCATGATGAACTGCTGTCCAATATATAATATTACCATTGCACTCTATACTGTATAGACTATATTACAATATTATAATATAATTATACAAAATATAAATCACAATTAAACAATTCAGTGCTGGACCAGGTACTACCTGGTCCAGCAAGTTCCTTCTAGACATTTACATAATGAGCTGCAGCTTATGTAAGCATACATGCTTACATAGAACCCATTTTTGTCCCTAAAATGTTACATCAGTGTTGATTCCAAGAGGGAAGAACGTATATGCTGGGAGTGCAACAGTGGAGAGGTGGAGGATGTAGGTCACTGATTAATGAGGTGCGAAAGGTGGGATAGACGCCAGCACCAGGCTCTGTTGCAGTCAATTGAGGAGGATCCACTAGAAATGATGAATGAATGTAAGACAGCATTGATCTTGTCGCATGCTTGTTCTATCTGTTATATGTGGTATCATACGTTTCACACATGACAATATCTGTATAGTATTATTATGCTGTTAGCACTGTGTGATGTTATAAGCATGTGTGAGTGTATACAGTGCTACATGGTGCCATACTGTGTCCTAGTTCCTACTCCATTGCATGTTATGGCGCACATAAATAATTATTGATTGATTGATTGATATAACATGCAGACCAATGGATGTATATACCTTAAGTTTTCAAATTCCTCATACATGTACATAATTATTTCCGTACTTCTTTTCATAATTAAATCCCTTCGTTATCATTCGTTATCCTATATATCGAATATCATTCGTGATAATCGATATCAGTAATTAATATTAGACAAGTTTATTGGCAGCTCTGATCCACGCAACGACGCGCTATTACGTCACCGACTGGCGCCTATAAAAACTGCTCAAAGATTCAGACACTTACAATTTAGCGGTTGCTTTCTAGCGAAGATCACAGCCGATCGTTATATATTAGGATCTGGAGAGAAATCAACAAGGATTCGCCCAAACCTGTGGGAAAACATGAGTATCATGAAGATTGCAGCAGTCATATTATCTGCATTGGTCATAGCATCGAACTCTCTTCCCTTGTCGACTTCGGAACGTAACAATACAGCTGATCAAGTGGGAGACGAATGGCGGAATCTATCACCCTGTGATGAGCGTGGTGAGTATGGCAAAACGCGCAGAAGGTCTTGCTCCTGATTCCACCAGACCTCGTGTTTATTCACGTGTTCGATTCTTCCTCTTCAGCACATCTTGATGGATCAGACATTGTCTGGTTCGTCCAAGAAAACACGCGAACTGGTGAACTGCGTTACCCCGACGGCAAGCCTGAAAATGGGAGACACAAAAGAGATGTAACTAATAAACCGAGTAGACTGTGGCCGAACGGGATCGTCCACTACGCTTTCGATAGCAGAATACTCAGCGACAGTGAGTCCACGCATGAACCAATAAATATTCTTTTTATCATATTAGCTATTGTGTTTTTGGTAATACAGGAAATGAAACTTGTGTATATGGGGGTATATTCCTTATTGTGCCCATGCTTTTATGAGGTATATTGCGGATGCTGGCCAAAAAATATAGCTCTGTAGTTGTCTTTGATACTTTAGCTGACACTTTGAGATTAGAATCAGCATGTACCACCATCATAAATTTATTGCAATATACTGAAGATCAATGCACAGTATCACCTCAGTATCGAGATATTGCAGAATATATGGGATTCTGAAGCTATACGGAGTCTATAGGCAGACATTACTCTAAAGACATACAAAATGGTTAGACTGGTGGTTGGATGGTTTGTTGAGTGGTTAGCAGTGAAAGGTAATATAAAAATTAATTATACTTTTCATTACTGAAATTTCCTAATTGTGTTGAGATGGTCACAACTTGTACATAATCCCTGATCCATTCTATTCAGCTCAGAAAAAGAACAGTGTACTTGGTGCTATGCGTCACTGGGAAGACAAGACATGTGTGAGATTTGTGGAGAGAACAACAGAAAGTGACTACCTATTCATCACAAGAGGCTCATGGTCCAGCAGCTGGTGAGCTACAAGTACTACCCATGTCTACATATCTTACACACATACACACGCACGCACGCACACACACACACACACACACACACACACACACACACACACACACACACACACACACACACACACACGCACACACACACACACACGCACACACACACACACACACACACACACACACACACACACACACACACACACACACACACACACATGTATACACACACATGCACATGCATATGTCATATAGTTTCACTCGCATAGGGCATAAACGGAATTCCATTATATTCTGTTTATGCCTCCACATACTGAGTCCTCTCCAATTTCTCTATAGTTGCTGCTCATATGTTGGGTTCCGTGGTCAAAAACAAGATCTTGTCTTAGCTATGGATGACTGCTTCAATTTTGAGACCATTGTCCATGAGATTGGACATGCCGTCGGATTCTTTCATGAGCACAACAGAGTAGATCGAGATAAACATCTGGACATTCACTGGGATAACATTAAGGACCATGAGAGACGTAATTATTACAAACTGGATGAAGACTACTCCACTACCTTGGAAATACCCTATGACTACTACAGTGTCATGCATTACGATATAACTACATTTGCCAAGGACGGACACAGAAGTTTTACAACCAAGGGAGGGTACACTGTGTATAACTCTGAGCTGAGTCCTATTGATGTCATGCAGGCAAGGATCCTGTACAATTGCTCGGCAGGTAAGTGTTCCGCATTAGAATGTAACAGTTCATTGTACACTCATGGTCCAAACCACCTATTTCTAGTTTCCTTTTTTACTCTGATGTCTCTGCAGTAATGTTTTCCCTTCATTCTTAACTCAGATCCAAAGGAAGATCCTCCTAAGCGTATCCCACCTCCTCGTCCTGTGGGTGTAACTAGCCCTCCACAAAATGACTGTTACCATATGATCACTGGAAAGAGTGGTACTGTGTCCACTGCCAACTTTCCTAATCACTATCCATCAGGAGAGTGCACTTGGTTCTTTCAGGGGCCTGAAGGCTATCGTGGGAAGATTGTGTTTGAGCAGTTGCAGCTGGACACAAGGTATGTTGGATGATAAACCCAAAACCACTTTAATAAATCCTCCCTCCACGACTACAAACGCATTATGATCACAAGTAGATATCATGCACACTGTTCTGAATGTATGCTAAATGATCGAGTTGTTTCCTAATGGCCTTAATCTTGCATGCACACACATATTATTATATAACAGCACCGAAGTCCAAAATTCTGCAGGTGACTGTAATAATGAAATGTTTGTATTTTTTCTCCAGTCCAAAGTGTGGTGACAAGGTGGAGGTATATGCCAGTGGGTGGAAGGTTGGAACCTCTTGCCCTGCCTATCAAGGACCATACAATAAAGAAATTATTCTTGGTAAATCAATATACTTTGCTCTGAATGTTGGTGAAATTAAAATGACAGCAGACACAACCGTTGGCAATGGTAGAGGCTTCAGAGTTAAGTATTCCTTTGAAGGTGAGTAGATGTGTTTTCTCAATTTACCAGTTGTCTTCTCCAATCAGCATAGCAGTTACTATAATAGTTCATGACACAATATTATCATCACATAAAATACCCAGAGTTGTTACAAGGCAATACCTACATGAAAACTGTTATATATACTGATTGGTGTATTGCGGTAGTACACATGTGTTTTGTTGTGTGTATATGTCACCTAATACTGCACAAACTAGTCCATATAATATGCAAGTAGGGATTTTGGACCGCAATGTTTCCTATACTAGCTGATGTTGGGAAGCTAGATCTGTTTGGATTTGGAAACATTCAGTATCTCACTCTTGTGAAGATACATGTATTGGGTTCTTCACCTGCCAGTGGGCTAAGCGTTTAGACCAATAATTGAAAGCCACACGTTCTGAAAAAGACAGCATTTCTGAATGTTCCAAAATTCAAACTGATCCCCCCCACCCACCCCCAACGCACACACACACACACACACACACACACACACACACACACACACACACACACACACACACACACACACACACACACACACACACACACACACACACACACACACACACACACACACACACACACATCAAGCTACATGCCCTCAGCTGTGGTACTATATACTCTATACTTTTGTAGATATTGATGAGTGCAACTCAAACTTAAACAGATGTGATAACAAGTGTGTGAACACTGATGGATCCTTCCACTGCGAGTGTCCAAAAGGGTATTATATACCAGAGAGAAATCAATTCCTTTGTTTGGGTGAGTTTATGGAGATTCTAATTGCATCCTTTCAGTGGTGAACCACACTGCACGAGTTTGATAAGACAGATGGTCTGCGATATCATGGCACAGGTGCATAGATACCTTACGGATGCTGATAATCATTGGACATTCATTAATACATACAATACATGACTTGTAGAAATTGTTCTGGGATATTATACATTAAAATACACATGTCTACTGTATACTATGGAGTCTATTTGCATGCAAAACAGAATTGTAAATAATCATCCTCTTCTCAATTCACAACATCTGATTCTCCCACAAAGATTACCACACACAATTGTAGTATGGTTCCTTTCCACTGCTTCACTCCCTATATCTTGATTATCTAGATGTTAATGAGTGTGCTTATGAAAATGGAGGATGCTCCGACATATGCAACAACACCATTGGATCACATAAATGCCGCTGTCCTCTTAATAAACTTCTTAGCAGTGACAATAAGACTTGTATCGGTGAGTTCAACATATGTGAATATTCAATTGATTGTGTTGTATTTGCAGTGCATGTTGAAAAAACAGTGTCATGCATTTGATAATTATCTCTGAAACCAAAACATTAGAATGTACAATTGGTGCTTCAAGTGAATTACTACTGCTGTATTGTAGTCACACCACCCATTAATGTAGCCCATTGTGTTATTGTAGCTCCTCCTGAATGCAACATATGCTCTCATGATTGTGAAATTACATCATCTGGGACAAAATGTGCCTGCCCTGAAGGCATGAAGCTGGGGAGCAATGGAATAACCTGTATCAGTAAGTCACCCATGAAATGAATCTTTCTCATGTGTACCACTTATGCATAATACACTTGCATAGGTGTAGGAACCATGGGGGCTGGAGGGGCTATAGCCCCCCCAATGTTGCCTGATCATACATTAAACAAGCTATTTTACTGCACATAAACTGCACATGATATTGAATGAGCCCCCCCCCCCCCCCCAAAGTACATGTCATTCCTACGCCAATGACTTGCATCTATGAATATGGACATGTATGTACGTGCAAGCATACTACAGTACACGCACACACACACACACACACACACACACACACACACACACACACACACACACACACACACACACACACACACACACACACACACACACACACACACACACACACACACACACACACACACACAAACAAACACATACAAACACACACACACACACACACACAAAAACAAACAAACAAACACATACAGACACACACACACACGCACACACACACACACACACACACACACACAAACAAACACATACAGACACACACACACACACACACACGCACGCACGCACACACACACACGCACACACACACACACACACACACACACACACACACACACACACACACACACACACACAAACAAACACATACAGACACACACACACACACACACGCACGCACACACACACACGCACACACACACACACACACACACACACACACACACACACCAATACCCATAGCGATAACCAATATCATTATTTCCTCGCAGCAACCAACAAATGTCTTACAGGTGACCACAGTTGTCAGCATGAATGTATCAACATTGGACATAATGGAGATTACAGATGTGAATGCAAGGAAGGGTTCACTCTCAACAGTGATGGGAGAACTTGCCAAGGTTTGTTGCCTGAGCCTTGCATTACAAACAATATATTTGTATGTGTTCACAGTAGTGTACATTATATGTATGCATTCATAGTAGTGTGCATTATATGTATGCATTCATAGTAGTGTGCATTATATGTATGCATTCATAGTAGTGTGTATTGTATGCCTCTTATGGACATGTGCTTTTCTATCCATGGCACTACTCACTTTGATATACTAAGGAATTGAGATATCAATGTTGTAATCCACTTAGATTGAGTTGAGAATTGAGATATCAATGTTGTAATCCACTTAGATTGCTATTCAGTATCATTAATAATTATCATAATATGTCCAATAATTTCAATGCCTTGATCCTCAATGGTGCTTTCTGGCTACCAACATGCATCAGTGATGTATAATTTAGACTTCAGATGGGAACTCTGCATTCATAACTTGAGTAACTACAGAGATCATCCATGACAATTAAGATAGTGGTCCACAGGGAAAACAATGAGTCACAATGGTGCCATCTTCCCCCCTTCCCCTATTTGCAGCCTTATTATGGTTATTCGAAAAAGAAATATCTCAATATTTATTCACGTTTCATATAATGCATAATATTATTTTACTATAATAATTTTATCATATGTAGTATGTATTGAAAAAAAGTATGATGACAATATTTACAACCACATATTACTAAACAGTGTACATGTACATATAATATGCACATTTCTGTTTAGATGTGGATGAATGTCAAAGACATCCATGTCGTAGCAACCTTTGTGTCAATACTGAAGGCTCCTATCGCTGTGAATGTCATGAAGGATATGTTGAACTGAGAAGATTCGGGAACATCGTGATTTGCACTGGTATGTGAAGAGGTGTACTATATGCAGTGGGACAATATAGCCGCATGTATACCTCTATATCTAGTAGACAGTTTGTACAGAGGTTCCTTCACACCTTGCTCATACATATACATACTGTAAGTGTTTGTTGTTCTTCAGATGAGAATGAATGTGACAGAAACCCCTGTGATCAAACCTGTACCAACACAAGAGGATCTTATCTGTGTAGCTGTGCTGCTGGCTACAGACTCAATGCTGACAAAAGAACATGTTCAGGTTAACTAATATGCATATATATTACTCATAAGACTCTGCAGTAGCACTCGGACAAGTCAATGTGCAGTATGTATGCCACGTACAGTGGAATCTCTCTATTCCGGACACCTTGGGACCAAAAAGGACAGTCATGACTGTGTGGTGTCCTCATCCTCAGGTGTCCTCATTTCAGTGATTAGAGCTGTTCTATATCACAGTACAATGAAGAATTTGGTTCCAGTGGCATGTGTCCACAATAGAAGGGTGCCTGCAATTCAGGGGTCTGGATTAGAGGGGTCCACTGTACAGTATCTGTCCACTATCCTACACGATACAATGATTGACACACCCTCTAATTTTAGACTAAGTCATTTGAATTACGATCTTTACATCATGTACGGGGGAGTCTGTGTCACGTATGTGTGGGTCTATATCATCTTGGTATCGCGGGTGTTTAGTCTTCATATATGTTGTGAGGGGCTCTATAGGGGTACAATAGGTACCGTGATGGTGATATTGTGTGTGTGTGTGTGTGTGTGCCTGTGTGGTGTGTGTGTGTGTGTGTGTGTGTGTGTGTGTGTGTGTGTGTGTGTGTGTGTGTGTGTGTGTGTGTGTGTGTGTGTGTGTGTGTGTGTGTGTGTGTGTGTGTGTGTGTGTGTGTGTGTGTGTGTGTGTGTGTGTGTGTGTGTGTGTGTGTGTGTGTGTGTGTGTGTGTGTGTGTGTGTGCATTACAGCCATCATACTATGGCATTATGTAGGGTCTATATCCGTCATTAAGACCACCTTTAAGTGTTAATCTGGTGTTGTCTCAGTGGACAATAGTGACTATAACCTTTGCCTCTACACACTAACTTTTACAATACATGTTCAATCACTTGCTTAAAACTGTATATTAATTTTAGATATTGATGAATGTGCCACACCACACCATGGATGTCAGAGGGGTTGCTTGAATACAATAGGAAGCTACACATGTACCTGCCCTCCTGGCTACAAGGCTAATGCTGCTGGACAGTGTCAAGGTATATATATTATGCAAGGTGCACACACACAAATGTGCATGTATACACACACACACACACACACACACACGCGCACACACACACGCACACACACACACACACACACACACGAAGACGAACACACAATCATGACATGCCCGTGTTCAAACACAAGCCTGCACTTTACACAGGCCCTCTCCACACTCTTGTTGTTTTGATCTGTGGTTAGGATTGTCTACTCTTCTTGCAGACGTCAATGAATGTCTTGGTGACCATGGATGTAGTCAAATCTGTGACAACACACCTGGTTCTTACACCTGCTCTTGTAAGGCTGGCTTCTTCATGAACAGAGCTAATGAATGTGAAGGTATGTTTACATTTACCAGATCTACACAAAGTTGAAGAGGTTTGAACTTGAGCCTACTCATTTATTGCAAAACTTTAACTTTTGTTCCTAACCATTGTGAAATTGACCTTCTCAATCTCCTGCTTATGAGTTCATACTGTCAAATTTGTGGAGATCATGGTGTTATGTACACCGTGGTACTAGATGAGTAAACAAAACCCTGGCACATGCTTGTACTTCACTTGTCTGATATTCTATACCTGTAGACCGATAGGCACTCCCACTAATGTGTTAGTATAGATTATATTCAACATAGTCCATACATCATATGTGGGGGGTTTATATGTCGTACGTGGGGGGCCATATATACATCACACATGGGACTTCATGCATGCATCGCATGTGGGGGTCCATATATCGTATGTGGGGATCTATACATCATACATGGGGAAGGGGGGCTCTATCCATCATACATGGGGGAGGGGGGGATACATACATATATATTTGGGTCCATGCTTCATATGTGTGTCTATACATAATATGTATGCGTCGATACAACATGTGGGCTGTGTAATTTTATATATGGCCATCAGATCAAACAAGTAGTCCTCAAATCTTGGTGTATTGGTATATGTATGTACAATCATTGTGTCCTCTTCCTGCAGATGTTGATGAATGCAGTAGAAAGCCATGTCAAGACACTTGTATCAACACACCGGGGTCTTATCATTGTACTTGTCCAAGTGGATACAAGGTCTTGCCCAATGGGCTATGTGAAGGTATGCGGATATGTGTGTGGGTCTTGCAGACTTATTACCATACATAATGTTATCGTGACAAGCAAATTTGTCTGCCATTTCATCCTGCATGTGGATTTGACATCTTGGATGATCACAAAACCCTAGTTTGAGATTGTTCTTCCTTGATTTCCAGACATCAACGAATGCAGTGAAGAAAAACATAGCTGCTCTCATACCTGCAACAACACTGAAGGAAGCTACAGTTGCCAGTGTCCAGTTGGATATGCATTGGGTTCAGACAGGACTACATGCAATGGTGAGGCTGCATGAAGACACCCTATCTACATGGGAGTAAACAGTGTGCATGTGCAAAGAAGGAATTAGTTGTTATATGATCTCTCAAAATGAATCCCAGTTTTAACTTTCCCCTCCTCAAATTTCAGACATCAATGAGTGTGAAAGAGATAGCAGTATCTGCTCTAATGGCATCTGCACTAACACTGACGGGTCATATACCTGCTCATGTCCGGATGGTCATATGAAATCATCTGATGGTACGTGTGTCTGTGGATCATATATCAAAATAGAGGGAAAAAGAGATGTCAACATTCCACCTGGTGTAAAGGCATGTAGGCAACACATCTCAGCAATGGAAAGACAAGTGATCAAAGTTGATCTGTCATCGGTATCTCTACCACCATCATCAAACTGTGCAAATTACATTGAGGTCAGAAATGGCAACAGTGGAGACTCTGTGTTGATACTGAAGTATTGTGGAGAAGGCAGTTCTACAGTAGTTTCATCCTCACCTGATGTGATTGTCAGCTGGCACTTCACCAGCACACAAAGTGTCTCACCTGGAGCTGTACTTCTGTCTGTGCAACCCCCGAGATGTAAGTGTAGATGGAATGTGTTCATTCTTAAATTTCTGTACTTTAAATTTGGTACATGTGTTTTGCGTGCTTTAGTACACCTTTCTGCATTCCTTCTATAATTACAAACTACTACAGTATATACACTATTTACATGATATTTCCCTTGTAATTTTGCAGCTATTGGCAGAAGTGGTGTAGTACCACTTGTTGCTCCGTTTCCAGTGGAGTTCTCCAATCCAAACTTTCCAAGGATGAACTTCTATCCAGGCAGTACATTGTGGATGCTATACACTCCCCCGGGGAGGACTATTGACATCAGATTCAAGTACACTGACATCAGGTCCACACCATCAGGAGACTGCAAGGATAACTACATTGAAATAAGAGATGGCTTCTCACCAGCAAGTCCACTACTGAAGAAGATTTGCCATCCAGAAAGTAGCATACATGTAGTGTCCACCGGCAATATTGTACGGGTTAGCATGGTTGTCAAGAAGCCTAATCCATTCTGGAGAGGAATGCATGCTGTGGCTAAGTATGTTTCTTAACTCAACATTCTTTAACTGTACTTGCGAATGTGATGGATTCACTTTTACTTCCCATGTACATTGATTGGCCATTTTATGATAATACAGACAATTTGATATATATTTTGTGCACAATACATAAGATTTTAGTGCATTAATTATTATCATATTTATATTTGTCTTTGTGTTTTATAATTGTACATTTGACTTATAGGTTTAATTTATCATTATTATTCAAATATTAATTATACAATCAAGTCTACTAATTGAAAATCAATTTGCATGGGATAGATCGAAGTTATAGTATACTTCCCATTTCACTTGCATAATATACAGGTCATCACCCGCAACCTCGGCTTCAACTTGGTTTTGGGAGATAACCTGAATATATCATGCTCGTACCGGGATATAACTATAATATATATATATTGCAATTGCTATTGAGACATCAGGTGTTTTTGGAGACGAAGCAATGCATGCGATTTTTTATAGGAAGTGCACCACATCAGATCAATGACCCAAGATCCACAATCATTCTACTACTTATGCCAACAAATTAGTGTTTATGTACAGAAATTTAACTCAGTATGTGTATTAGGTTCTTGTTAACTTGCATAGTATTAGCTTGTTTTATATAATATATTATATATATATATATTTTTTTTTTTTTTTTAAATTTAATAAAAATGAAACAGATAACACATAGATCTAAAACAACACAATACGCCTACACCTAGAAAGTAACAGTCAAATAGAACAACAGGCTAGTATAGAATAAGTGTTAAATCTTTGCACACATACACTGATTCTCTGACAAATTTTGAGATAGGAGAGCGGATCTTTCGACTGTGCTCTAGTATGTCTTGCTAGTATATATATATATATATATATATATATATATATATATATCAGTGTTGTGGTAATGGTCATTAGTAATTGTAATCAATTGTAATTTGGTATACATTTGCTGGTAATGGTAATGTACTTGTAATGCATGGAGCTCAGAGTAGTTGTAATGGTAGTTGGTATTCTTTTGCTATTTGTATCAAATTACACAATTACCATGCAACTACTCTGATGTATATTGTTTGTATCTGTGGATATATTATGCCCCCTAAGAAGGTAGATTTTGGCCAGTTTGAGGGTATTTTCTGTGCTACAGTAAACCAAGTGCCTGGTAGAAATGGAAAAATGACATCAATCCCATGATTTAAATCACCACAAA
>CAUJGJ010000252.1:54200-66700 GCA_963170055.1 Halisarca cf. caerulea | reverse complement strand
CAACATTTGGAATATATACACGTACAGAAGGCTGCTTTAAATTCTTTTAGTGATTGAAGTTCTGAAGTTATGACTGCACTACGACTTTGTCTCTATAAGTCCACCATGGGGTGCCTTGTAATGACTGCTTATTTAATTTAAAGTAATTTAAAAGTAAAACTTATATTTTGGGTATACATGTGCTATAAGGGTACACTCGAGGTAAGACTTAGCAAACACACATGCAAGCTGTGAAGAGAGGTGACTTCAGAGACACAGCATGCACTGATTGGCCATGGGATGATGTCATGCAAAAGGACTTCACTATAAACTACTGCCAAGAAGAGTTATGCAGAACCTGGCCCATCTAGAATATAGAACCAGTGATTGAGGGTACCAAGTGCTTGCCAAGACCTTGCAGCTGTTTTCAATGTGGAGCCCCATCTTAAACACTCTTTAAGTTAATACTAATATAATTGTCTACAGTAGCAATTAGATTTTACATTATAAAGTCTAGAAAGTGGATCTCATCTGCAGTCTAAACCCCTACAAAGCTCTCCCTCCAGCCTATAGTCCTATATGTACTGATTGACATGAAATGTACTGCATACATGAAACTGATGACAATTGTCCTCATTTGGTTTGTTCCTCAACTTATAATGGCTTAATGTGAGTATAGCAGTTCATATTACTAATCTAATATGTGTATCTCTTAGGACAGTCAGTACCCGGCTCTAGTGGCAATGTATACAAAATCATGCCTATATTGGTATGTTCACCCACTGATTTTACATGTACTAGGTGTATAGCAGATGCAGCAGCTAACGCCTATCCATGTTGCCTGTTCTTGTAATGTCTGGCCGGATCCAGATCTTCAGAATTCTTATAATGTATCCATGCTGCTAACTTCTAATTACATAGTAATTAAGTTGCTGTGCTTAATGCAAGAAATTAATTCAAAGGTGGACACATGATTGAAATTTCAAGGATTATCATTCATTGACTGCATTATTGTAATAAATGATTACTGTATTGCATTCAAAACCCCACATTCATGCAGAGGAGATAGGACATTGTATAATCTACAAACACTTCACAGAACCACTAAAGCAGCAGTTTCATCTTAATTTCACAAAATTGGTACCGATTGAGGACAACTCCAGCCAGTGCATGCATGTGGGCAACTTCCTGTGCATGGGGAGTTTTGTGTAGCTTAAGTTTATGTACAACCATAGACCCTCAGGCCAAAGTGAGGGTCTATGGTGCAACAGTCAATGAAATTAATGGACTATATTATTTAATTAGTAGAATCCATGAAACAAAAAACTATCATGTTCTCAGTACCATGCACACCTGTGCATTATCCATTACTTTTCTAACCCAAAAACAGCTTTAAAACTTTATTAATTTAATTTTGTTTATTATTTTAATAATAGAAATTATAAGGCTTATTGTCACTACCATAGCAACAATTCTTAGTAGAATCATGCACCAATAAAGCTATGCTTGCTAGCAATTATAGCACGTCGACTGTAGGCCAAATGTTCATTTAGCAAAGATAGAGTATTATATTTCTCTACTGTAGCAAATTATTTTATACCAAAAGCATGCATATATGTATCTACCTATGCTGGTGCTGCTGTACACATTCAATCCTCTAACCTATAGCTAATTAGTTTACCACCATCTGTTCCATCATAATCTTCATCTCCAAATGAAGTCACCAACACCAAATCACCAAAAGATAAGTGACTCCCAGTAGCATCACGCTAAGCTCATTTAGTAAGATTTCACTTAGCATTGAAGTTTGCTACACTTACATAGGAAGCAATTGCTAGGCTGTGCAAACCAAATTAATGCCTGAAGCCTTATAAGTTCTGCCACCTCAGCAAATTGCTACAATGAGAGAGGAATTGTGCATGCAAGCCTTAAAGTTTCATCTCAGATGAAAAATATGCCTATCATATTAAGTCAGCCTAAAGTAATGCTAAGTGTCATGCAGTCACTTACATACTTGTGTATGCACTGCATGTCATTGAGTATAGTGTGTGAACTTAAATATGTATTCACGTACATAATAATGCTTAGTTATTACATACAAAGAAAATAGCATACTAGTTGTACTATAATGCACGAGGCATATATTCCCTAGTCGACCATTGTGTGACTGTAGAGTCCCTTAAGATGTATGTGGGTAGCTATACAGTAAAATATTATATATATCTACTAATGCTGGCCCAATGCAATGGGACCAGCCTATGTTGGGTATGTGCAGTATGCATGTGCATACATGGGAAATTCGTACCTGGCTATGAATACAGTACAGAATTACAAGATGCATACGCTAGATTGATTGTGAATGAATGCTATGTACTCATACATATTAGAAATATTAAAATTAATGACTTTAATTATTGTTAAAACATATCTTTGTATTAACTGAGACAGGAGACATTTGTGGCTACTTTGAATAGTCTTTTGAACCTTTCTTTTATATATATAGAATTATAATTCAAATATTATTTCCTTGACAAGTACAGATCATCTGGCTATCTGGTTACTCCCACTGCCCATTGTATAATATGTAACATTTATACTGAAGTTAACAAAGATAAGTATATACCTATATATACATACAAAATTTCACGCACTTTCAATGTATGTATAATATACACATGCATGCACACTACTTATGCGCAGTTATACAGTGTTAATTTTTACAAATCATAATAGCTCTTCCAGTCATTGTAGAAGTCCTTATCCTTCACAAGTGTTGAAACTGATAATGTAACTATTTGCTACTGGTGGTGATGTTTCTTGAGCATGTATAATTATATCAATCCACTGGACAATGAGCTAACCTACCAGTACCTGTTGCCCTGTTGAGTTGCTTGGCAACAGCCTACGTAATATTATTTTTATATGTCCATAATATTTGTACTCTGGGCAACATTGAAAACCACATGCACATACGTGCAGCCCGTCATATTGGATGATCTGATCTCTCCTTGTTGCAAAATCGTGCACAGGTACTGCATGTATAAACATGTGTATTTGACATTATTTTGATCAGTCAATACAATATCTAAATACATAACACTGTGTCCTACATACATGTCAGCCATTGATGCGTTACACATGTCACATATGCATGGCGGTGTCATCACTCATTCGATCATAGATGCATGTGTGCTGTATACTGTTAGATCTATGTTGTATATGCATCATGCTGTTGAGAGATACAGTATTACCGTGCAGGTGGTAGTATAATATTATTGTGCAATGATTGTCCTCAAATACACTCGAAAACCAACAAAAATATAATGCTTACTGCAATGGCTTCCTATTTCCTGTACACTTACAGATTAGTAACTGTATCAGAGGATGTGAAGCATCTGTTGCCATGGTAGCAGTTTCCTACACTCATTACTCGAGATCCATGTTGCTAGGGAATTTGAAGGAGAAAGAGCCTCATTAGCATACTGACATCACAAACGATCCATAGCAACAAAATAATTTATAGGCCGGAGGTTGTCAAGCTGACCTTCAATCTTTAATCATTTCTTTATGCCTAGCTGTTGCAGTACAAACAGTTGATACGCTGCCAATTGTCAATTCCAGCTTCATCAGAAGAGGTTATATATAACTGTGCACTGAGTATGATACCACCAGGATTCAAATGTAAATGAGGAAAACAGCATTAAATCGAATATTATTTGAAATAATATTGTTACAGTTTTCCAGTATTGTGCTAAATGCATGTGCGATAAACACTAAAGAGAGATTCTGATTAGAAATGTCTGTAAAATAGGATACTTTGCAAACAAGATGAAGATATTATGCTAGTTTAATGAACATATGTCAGCATTCACAATCACATCCACTAGCTATTGATTGGACATTCTGTATGTATGCAGCATGTGCTCATGTGCAAGGGACTTTCGATAAATGGAGTCACATTCGGCACTATGATATACGTTGCACACTGATGTTACAGCTATGTGAACTATATAGTTACATCTTACCTGCATGCATGCTCTAATATTCAAGCTCACTGTCAGGTATTATACAAAATATACACAACACATGACATGCATGTACACATACAAACACATACACATGAACGCATGCATGCGTGCACACACACACATGTACACGCACACACACACACACACACACACACACACACACACACACACACACACACACACACACACACATACACACACACACACACACACACACACACACACACACATACACACACACACATACACATACACACACACACGCACACACACACATGCGTACGAGCTGCTTATACTGCATGTGTGGGTAAATTTAAAAGAAGTGTATGCTGAGACATTTTCTCAAATTTGGTTTTAAAAATATTCTAATTTTGCAATTAGAGTGTCACACCAAACATGCAACTGCTTCCCAAATCCAGTGGTGAATGCAGTAGTTCTGTTGCAGCTATCAATACATTGTTCCATGAAATATTTTGCCTATGACATGACTGTAAGCTACAACAAGGTTTCATAATCTATAATCAGACTGTTTTCCAAAGATTCATAACAGCACACAATGTATGGTGAATTGCTGTGAAAATAATATACTAATATTGCATACAAATTGAAATCAAAATTGGAAAATTCAGTGCTGGACCAGGTACCACCTACAGGCAGCTACCGCTAAGTTCCTTCTAGACATTTACATAATCACCGCAGCTTGTGCATAAATGCTGTACATAGGACCCAGCTCGTACTTGTCCCTCAAAAGTTCAAGTATAGTTCTGAGTCCTATATGCATGTGGACCTATGAATGTCTACCTTTTAAAATTCCTCATCCGTGTACATATTTCTGTGCTTCTGATGATGATGATTAAATCACTTCATTATTCTATATCACTTATCATACCGTAGACCCCAGGGTCTATGATCGTACATTTGTGATAATAATTTTTCTTTAAATAATTAGATTCATTTATCATAGTACAATATGAAAAGAAAAAAGAAAAAAAAAACCATCTGTATGATTTAAAATACAGGAAAACATAGGAAAAATAGACAAGCACATGTAGCTACATAATATAGCTACCCACTTGGAATGCCCCCCCCCCCCTCGTGGCATGCCAAAGCTATGTTGGGGGTATCATAGAAATTAAGGCTTCGTCTTACAAACGCGCTATCACGTCATCGACTGGCGCCTATAAAAACTGCTACAATTCTTTAAGTTTAGAAACTTACTGTTTAGTGGTTGCTGTCTTAGACTAGCGAAAATCACAGCCGATCGTTAATAGGACTACATCAACAAGGATTCACCCAAACCTGTAGGAAAACATGAGTATCATGAAGATTGCAGCAGTCATACTATATGCTTTGGTCATTGTATCGAGCCCTCTGCCCTGGAATTCGGAACGTAACACCACAGCTGATCAAACGGAGGAGGGATGGCGGAATCTATCACCCTGTGACGAGCGTGGTGAGTATTGCAACACGTGCAGAAGGTCTATCTTGCTCCACATTCCCACTAGGCCTCGTGTTTATTCACGCGTTCGATTCTTTCTCTCTAGCACATCTTGATGGATCAGACATTGCCTGGTTAGTCCAAGAAAACACGCGAACTGGTGAACTGCGTTATCCCGACGGCAAGCCTGAAAATGGGAGACACAAAAGAGATGTAACTAATAAACCGAGTAGACTGTGGCCGAACGGGATCGTCCACTATGCTTTCGATAGCAGAATACTCAGCGACAGTGAGTCCATATCAATTATCTATGATGTCATCGAGTCCATTTCATGCAAATTGCGTATACAGTGGAACCCACTTAGTATATATATAAGTACCTGGTTTAGTATAATATACTCCTGGGTAGTAAATACTCCTCATTCTGTACCTGTGTATATCTCATGTACATAAACCAACCCTGATAGTGAGTACCTCGTAATAAGTAACGAATTTGATTCTCCTTCAAGGTACGCACTAAGCAAGTTTCACTGCAGCGAGTGGTCCGCCGTACCCAATCGCCATCCTCCATTTTACACTTTATTATGCCCGTTTATGATAATGAGGTATATCTTGGATGCTGGCAATGAAAAATTGATACTTCAGCTGATATTAATACAGCTGAAGTTAATATCACCATGTATCGTCATTATAAAATACTGGAGGTCATGGGGGCACCACAGGATATAAGCGATGGTAATTTAAACCTGGGAACCTATAGCTGGCCTGGAGATACTCCAAAGATACGATAGTGATTAGAATGGTGGTCAGATAGCTGAGTGGTTAATATCAGAGAAAAGTACATTGTACACTCTATTACTGAACTTTCCTAATTTTGTTCAGACAGTCAAAACTTGATCAGCTAATTTCATTTATTCAGCTCAGAAAAAGAACAGTGTACTTGGTGCTATGCGTCACTGGGAAGACAAGACATGTTTGAGATTTGTGGAGAGAACAACAGAAAGTGACTATCTATTCATCACAAGAGGTTCATCATATAGCAGATGGTGAGCTACAAGTACTACCCATGTTTACATAGCGTACACACACACACACACACACACACACACACACACACACACACACACACACACACACACACACACACACACACACTGCGCATGAACAGATTATAATTATTTCATTTATAGAACCTAAACTGAATTCAATTATATTCTGCAATATTGATGCAATCACTGCATGAGCAAATCCTGTCATAATGTCACATGAGCATTCAATGATTTGTTTGTGTCACGAATAATATCTGAGTCCTCTCCAATTTCTCTATAGTTGCTGCTCATATGTTGGGTTCCGTGGTCAAAAACAAGATCTTGTCTTAGCTATGGATGACTGCTTCAATTTTGAGACCATTGTCCATGAGATTGGACATGCCGTCGGATTCTTTCACGAGCACAACAGAGTAGATCGAGATAAATATGTGGACATTCACTGGGATAACATTAAGGACAATGAGAGACGCAATTATTACAAACTGGATAAAAACTACTCCACTACCTTGGAACTACCCTATGACTACTACAGTGTCATGCATTACGATGAAACTACATTTGCTAAGGACGGACACAGAAGTTTCACAACCAAGGGAGGGTACACTGTGTATAACTCTGAACTGAGTCCTATTGATGTCATGCAGGCAAGGATCCTGTACAATTGCTCAGCAGGTGAAAGTTCTGCATTAAGAAATGAATTCTTATTCATTTCTTAAATTGTTCATTGTAGACTAATGGTTCAATAAAGTGGAACTTGCTTATATAGTAAGTACATGGTTTACAACATACTCTTGGATTAGTAAATACTCCTCATTTTAATTTGTCCCTATGTACCCCCCATGTACATAAACCAACCCTGACAGGTATTAGTTATATCCTGTCCAGGTGTGCTACAGCAGAAATATGGTGCTGCATGACTGATCGAGGGCAAAGCCCGAGGTCATCAGCACTGTATTTTCTGCTGTAGCACACCTGGACAGGATATAACTAATTTGTATCCTGGCAACCATTCACTGTTGACTGTTGGTGTGTACAGCCTCATCTAGAGTTGATCAGTTTTAGCCACTTACCCTACCAATTGACATCAATTGACATCAATTAGGAATTAGGTGCGTATATCAGTGACCTGTGCTACATCACAAATGTCAGCACACTTTTTCCTTTGATCCACCCATAATTCGCCCCCACACCAGGATACAAGAAGTATATATATATATATATATATATATATATATATATATATATATATATATATATATATATATATATATATATATATATATATATATATATATATATATCTCCGATAACAAGTACTTATTTGTGTCCCTTTCAAGGTACATACTGAGCAAGTTTCACTGTACATCTATTTCTAGTTCTTTTTGTATTGTACTGAGGATATCTTAGAGTCTGTAGTAATGTTTCTCCTTTATATTCAACTCAGATCCAAAGGAAGATCCTCCTAAGCGCGTCCTACCTCCTCCTCAAATGGGTGTATCTACCCCTCCACGAAATGACTGTTACCATCTGATCACTGGAAAGAGTGGTACTGTGTCCACTGCCAACTTTCCTAATCACTATCCATCAGAAAATTGCACATGGTTCTTTCAAGGCCCTGAAGGTTATAGGGGAATGGTTGAGTTTGAACAGTTGCAGCTGGACACAAGGTATACATATTATGTTAGATGCTGAATCCATGTGGCCAAAACTACTTTGGTAAATTGAAATAAATGCTCCCTCCAAGACAACAGATGATCATGATAGTATTTCATCATTGTCACAGTAACACTGTTCGGAATGCATACTTAGTAGAGATATCAGTTGCATGCTAATGACCTTGCAACTTGCACACATTTTATAGCAACAAAGTTCAAAAATCCTACATGTGATTGTAATAATGATAAAGTGTGTTGTCTGTATCTTCTCTCTAGTCCAAAGTGTGGTGACAAGGTGGAGGTATATGCCAGTGGGTGGATAGTTGGAACTTCTTGCCCTGCCAGTCAAGGACAATTCAATAAGGAAATTATTCTTGGTAAATCAATACCCTTTGCTCTGAATGTTGGTGAAATTAAAATGACAACAGACACAAGCATTGGCAATGGTAGAGGCTTCAGAGTACAGTATTCCTTTGAAGGTGTGTACACATGCAGTATCATGTTTTATCTATTTGCTGTGCAGTTCTCTTCAGAATCTCTAACCTCTGTAAAATTAATATATACTAATTTCCATGACCCAATAATATTGCCACGAAAATAAAAACTTGTTCCTTAATCAATGTATTACAGTAGTGCATGCATGTTTTATTGCATGTATCTATACCACTAAAATGCTGCACAAACAGGCCATATAATATGTACTCAAGTAGAGATTTTGGACAGCAATGTTTCCTATATTGATGTTGGGAAAATCTGTTTGTATTTAAAAGCATTCAGAAACTCACTCTAGTGAAGTTACTGTGTGTGGGTTCTTCATCTGGGCTGGGCAAAACATCTAACAATATCCCCTCTTCTAACAAGACTGCATTTCTGAACAACCCAAAATTCAAACGGATTTCCCCCCACATCAAGCTACATGCTTTCAAATATAATCTACACTCTATCTTTGTTGTAGATATTGATGAGTGCAACTCAAACTTGAACAGATGTGCTCACAAGTGTGTGAACACTAATGGATCCTTCTACTGCAAATGTTTGACAGGGTATTATATACCAGAGAGAAATCGATTCCTCTGTTTGGGTGAGTTTATGGAGATTCTGATTGCATCCTGTCAGTGGTGAATGGCACTGAGTATGATAAGACAGATGGTCTGTGATATCATGGCACAAGTGTATAGATACCTTATGGATGCTGTAATCATGCATTTGACACTAACTTTGTGAACTTCATTATAATTAATTATGTGTGGGTTTCAGAAATTGTTCTGGGATATTACACATAGTGTACACATCTACTTTGTACTGTACAAATTGTCCACTCGCAAAGCAGAATTGCAAATTAATATACCGTCCATTGATCCATTCACAACATCTCTCACAAAGATTACCACACACGATTGTAGTATGGCTCCTTTCCACTGCTTCATTCTCTCTATATCTTGATTGTCTAGATGTTAACGAGTGTGCTTATGAGAATGGAGGATGCTCCGACATATGCAACAACACCATGGGATCACATGAATGTCGCTGTCCTCCTAATAAAGTTCTTAGTGATGACAGGAAGACATGTATCAGTGAGTTCAACCATATGTAAACTAACGTTCAAATGATTGTGTCGTATGTACGGTGCATGTTGAAAATACACGTTTTACTGCTGAGAATGAATCATTAGAATACAATATTATGCAATATGTTTCATGCGTTTGTAGTAACTTGGCACCTAGACTGAATGATAACTGCTGTATTGTAGTCACGCCACCTGTTAATGCAGCTCATTGCGTTACATATACTATTAGCTCCTCCTGAATGCAACGTATGCTCTCACAATTGTGAAATTACATCATCTGGGATAAAGTGTACATGCCCTGAAGGTATGAAGCTGAAGAGGAATGGAAGAACCTGTCGCAGTAAGTCACATTATACTTAAAACTGTATATAGTTAATAATCTTTCGTGTGTACGACTTTTGGTTTACGTGTTACCCACGTACTCATATTTGCTATCTGTACAGACACCATATGCATGTAAGCATATACACACACAAACACACACACACACACACACACACAAACACACACACACACACACACACACACACACACACACACACACAAGCACACACACACAATTATATATAATACACAACTATTATAATATATACACAATATCATTATTCCCTCACAGCAACCAATAAATGCCTGAAAGGTAACCATCAGTGTCAGCATAAATGTATCCACCTAGGGTACAAGAAGCAGTACAGATGTGAATGCAAAGAAGGGTACACTCTCAACAGCGATGGGAGAACTTGTCAAGGTTTTTTGGCTGAGCCTTGCATTATAGGCACTATATGCATTCCATTGAAGTACAGTCAAGCCTTGTTAGGGTACCGTTAAATTAGTTCTTCTTATCAGAAGTTCTTCTTATCAGGATGTGATGTACTACAGTACAGTACTACAGCAAACCAAACAGTAGTTTGTGTTAAGCAGAAATGGTCTTAAGAGTGTTTTTAGCGAGGTTCTACTGTAGTGTGTATATATTATATACGACAGTTGCTTTCTACTCAAGGCACTACTCACTTTGGTATAAGTACAGTAATAGAGATATGTTTTAACTTAGTTTACTATCCCAGTGATTTCAATGCCTTTGTACTCAGTGTCACTTTCTGACTACCACCTTAGGGATGTATAATTCTATATAGAGTTCAAATTTCTTCAAATGGGACATATGCATTGGGTAACTACTGTATACTGTGTATACAGAGATCAAACATTACAAGATAATGGTCCACAGGAAAACAATGCATGAGCTAGGATGGGGCCTTCTTTTCCCTGGAAGATTTCATTTTTTATTCATGTTTTTTATGTGCTTCACTCTATGCCTTGACAATAAGATATAATGTCAATGTTTACGCCCATATATTGTTTTTCATGCACATTTCTGTTTAGACGTGGATGAATGTCAAAGCAATCCTTGCCGTAGTAACCTTTGTGTCAATACTGAAGGCTCTTATCGCTGTGAATGTCATGAAGGATATGTAGAACAGAAAAGATTTGAAAATATTGTATTTTGCACTGGTATGTGAAGTGGTACAGTACTGTACGCATATCTCAATAGCTACAGTGTGCATGTAGGTGCCTTCACACTTTGCTCATAAGACTAAGTGTTAGTTGCCATTCTTCAGATGACAATGAATGTGACAGAAACCCTTGTGATCAAAGTTGTACCAACACAAGAGGATCTTATCTGTGTGGCTGCACTGCTGGCTACAAACTCAATGCTGACAATAGGACATGCTCAGGTTAGCTTATATTATTATGAATCACTAGTAATACTCTGCACTGGCAGTCTGGTAAGACTATGTACAGTATATTCATGGCATATACAGTACTTGTCCACTATCCAAAACAATATATATACCAACAGTACACCAATTGCATGGCACACTTGACATAGATGTTGACTAGGTCCTGTTGATTATGGTCTTCATGTCATGTATGGGAGTCTATATAATATCATATATGTTGGTCTATATAATCTATATCTGGTGTTTAGTCCTCAACATGTTGCGAGGGACTCCGGGGCACAATAGGTCCAGTGATGGTGATATGTATGGTTTATTATAATTGTTGCTGTTTGTGCGTATTTAGCAATTTCTAATAACCATGTGCACGGACATTGAATTGAGTACATTTAATTCCGATACCTACAAAAAATGGACACCTCTGTATTCTGGAATCAGGACAAACTTTTCTGTATGGTCCCGATATGTTATTCCCAGGCAATATCACCTGTGTACTGTAGACAATGCAAAGTTATAGTAGATGAGAAGAAAGAATTACAAGCCTATATCTTTTGCACCTAACCACTGTGAAATTTACCTTCTATCAATCTCCTATTCATCAGTTCATACTGTCAAATTTGTGGAAACCATGATGCTATCATGTAGTACGATAGTACTACATATGTAGGGATGACGCCGAAACAAAATGGCCACCCATACATTAGAGCCTAACGTATTTGCGCCAAATATTATATGTACACCATGCTCCTATATACAAAATGGTACTATGTACACCGTGGTGCTATGTACACCATGGTGCTATGTACACCGTGGTACTAGATGAGTAGATAAAACCCTGGCACATGCTTGCACTTCACTTGTCTAATATCCTCTACCTGTAGAGTGATAGGCACTTCCACTAATCGAGTATAGATTATATTCAATATGGTTTATACATCATATGTGAGGGGTTTATACATCATGTGTTTGGGTCCATACATCATATGTTTGGGTGTACACTTCATGTGTGAATGTAAACGTGCATTATACATAAGGGACTGACATAATATGT
>CAUJGJ010000252.1:39200-49200 GCA_963170055.1 Halisarca cf. caerulea | reverse complement strand
GTGAAAGCAATCCACTCGTAGACTAATAATTAATAGTTATAGTACTATCATAATATAATATAATATGAAATAAACCAAAATACAAGTAACTATGATGAAATAGATATGTAAGTAACGCGATATAGGAATCAAGATTCTCTATGCATGATAGGCCTGTACGCAGGGTTCACACAAGGGGGGGGGGGCATCTTAGATTCATACAGTGTCACGCAATGTAGCATGATGCAATCATTGCCCCTTGTTGCATCACCTGCCCATGAATCTAAGATCCTCAAGATTACTGTAGAATTTTGATTCGTATGTTTTGGAGTCAGTGAGGGAACATTTCAGTTCCTTGTCTGCACAAAAGGGAGGTTTGGTCAACCCCCCCCCCCCCCCCTGTGTACAGGCCTAGTATATTCCATGTCATCAATTTACAAGCCCTGCTAATATTAACCTACACACGTACTATATACAGTATTATGTACTCTCGTTTCACTGTGCACTGATTGTCTAGACAGACACATTTCAACTAGGTCTCTTAACATTAGTAAACTATGCACTTTAGTCTATGGCAATGCCGATGCATGTACAAATACACCTATCTCATGTATACTTCCACCTGGCAAAAGTAATATTTTCTCCTTGAACATTAAGAAAACACACATATGTGTACATAGCATATACGAATAGTGCACAAATTGAAACAAATGGTTATAAATCAACTTCTTACAATATTACAGTGAATAACATTGCGTATACATACAATAACAAATAGGACAAAACAACGAGTCACAAAAATTAGTCATAAAATGACAGACATAAAAGAAATGGAAAAGATTACACCATCTTTACAACAATAATTATGTATAAGATTGCCTACATCTACAAAGAATGAATATGAAGGTTTCTACTCAGAACAGACCGAACATCATTAGTGAATCTCAATGCATCCAGTGCTGGCAGCAGGTTGAGAAGGGCCGTATCGTGAGGATCGTAAAACCACGATTTGATCGGAATTGCATTGTCTACAAACCAAGAATACAATTTTGAACTGTATACAAATGCACATAAAGAACTACATAATACATAAAAACATTTGAAGGTCCAGTATAATGTGTGTTTTCATGACTTGACTTGAAACGGTAGAAAATACCCTAAGCACTCCTGCACAGGTGGCTCTTATACCTACTCCTCGAGAACGCTTTCATAACGAATAAACAGACAACTTTTGGAGTAGTCGCTATAAGAAGTCACCATTTTTGCTGTGACAACACACTGAACACTTACTCAAGTGGATGCCATACATAATACGCAGGTATTGGCTGGCAAAAGAGCACATAAGGAAAAGCTGTTTTGTACTATATTGTATGCTTATCTAGCAAAACTACATCAGAGTGGATTTTTAGAGCTGCAAAATGCACCAAATGTGACTTTTCTGGGCAATTTTGTTCAGCCCTAATGAATAGGAGGCCATTTTGTTTCTGCAATATCTCTACGTACATAAGGAGTACAACCATATTCCGCAATATTAAAGCTAATACTAACACATGTGTTGACATGTACGTACATATAAAAACTACTGTGTCCAACTGACCCATGTGTGAACAAAATTAAGACAACACATCCTGTACATGCCCATGCTCTACTCTACCCATGTGGATACCACATGGGATGGCTGTTAAGAGTAGGCACCTGAAGGTGATAAATCAAGAAAGCAGGCGCTTAACCAAGAGCACATGCTTCATAATTTTTTTTTCCATTTCAAAAATCTAAAGTACTCTTATTTGCTTTATCGGGTCTCAAAGACTGACAATGGGATGAATACTTAACAAAAAGTGTGCTTAATAACAAGCAATACCCAACAACCAGCACTTACAGCAGCTGTACATTCAACATGTACATACGTAGCCCCTGTATCATGTTGCTCACATAGAGAAACAGGAAGTAGTATTCCTACTGTTGGAACACTGTATGTACATACGTACGTATGCATCTAGTCTGGTCTCCTACAACTGCCCAAGACACAACAAGCAGAAGCACAAACAAACACTCACCTGGATTACTTCGATATGCACCAGGTGAGTTGTCCAGAATGAATATATTAGAGAGATCAGGCAGAATGACTGTCAGGTCTTTAGTATAGCCATACATATCCATAGTGCAGTGTTGACGAAAGAGACATCCTTTAAAGAGATTTTTACCTTTATCAAGCCTCTTAACTACAGCAGAGCCATAAACCTATTAGAAGGCAAGTTAGTATGTACATCATGCCTGTACAATATACAATGCACATACTATTATGTACTATGCATAGCACACATATATATATACGTACGTATATATATATATATATATATATATATATATATATATATATATATATATATATATATATATATATATATATATTATGGAGTACGGTAGTACTCCATATGTAGGATTGACACGGAAAAAACATGGCCGCCATACATTAGCGCAAATTTTGTTTTCGGCTGAAAACTAACGATGCAGTACAGTTAGTGACATTTAAAAGTGATATTGGTACCTTTTGACACACTAGCTATAAGATGAAGTAGTTAAAACCCTTCGTAGACCAATTTCTTTAAAGAACTTTGCAATTTTAGACGAAAATGTATGGCTACGCAACACCAGTACCATTTTAAGATTATTCTTCTTCTTCTTATTATTATTATTATTCTCGTCGTTTTTTCGAACTGGGCTACAGGTCGCCACGAAGGGTCCAGAGGTCTCATCTTTCGCCAGTGAGCTCCGATTGTTAGCGCGAAGTGCCTTTTGTAGGATTTGAAGCAACACCTACACTTCTAAAGCGAGAAAAAATTCAATAGGCAAATCCCATACATTCGCCGGATCAGCCATTTTCGGATCGGCGAAATGGCTACGCGAGACTAGACATACGCGTACGTGCACAAGGTCTGCACTTCGATGATCGTCGACTTCAGCGCTCTTTTCGTTCAATCATTTGTTTTTAGATGGGTACATTGATATTACTCAGGTAACTGCATAGATTTCTAGTTTCTTCGTCTTGCAAGATTTGATCGTGTTCCTTCTCAACTGCAGTGGAAACCTATTCAAGCAACTGTTTCGCTATAAAAGGAAAAACCGCACGAACAAGGGTGTATAAAAACCATTTAAAAATGGTACAAGGATGTAGGATTGACACAGGATCGTGCAAAAAGCCATTATCAAAAAAGAATTCTCCAAAAACACTTGGAACAAGGTTAAGTTGCAAAACCGGTACAGGGCTAGGTGGGCAAAGGGCAAGACAGGCATAGGGCTAGACGAGCATAGGGCTACACATGCATGAGGCTAGATGGGCATAGGGCTAGACAGAGTTTAATTGGACTGAGTGCACACTGTGCAAATTCCTACATCCCGCAGCATATATGTACTGTATAATGTGCTGCACATGCGGGATGTAGGAATTTGCACAGTGTACACTCAGTCCAATTGAACTCTGTCTAGCCCTATGCCCATCTAGCCTCATGCATGTGTAGCCCTATGCTCGTCTAGCCCTATGCCTGTCTTGCCCTTTGCCCACCTAGCCCTGTACCGGTTTTGCAACTTAACCTTGTTCCAAGTGTTTTTGGAGAATTCTTTTTTGATAATGGCTTTTTGCACGATCCTGTGTCAATCCTACATCCTTGTACCATTTTTAAATGGTTTTTATACACCTATATATGTAAGTGTACTCTCTTCACATGTAGTGTCAGATCAGCATAGCTGTGGGAGCTGTAGGGTGTATATAAAATACCAAGTTCTGAGGGTGCAAAGCACCTGGAGACTAGTGCCTTTTATATGCCATACAGCCCGAATGCCTGTGTCTAGATCCGACTATGGGCAGGCGTTCTTGACTTCCAGGAATCCAACGAATCAATTCAAACCCAAAATATCGAGTTTCTGAGAGAATTGGCAGCAAGAATCCACAAAGAAGATTTTCTTGGCTACAGTGCTAAGCTCACTTCTTGCAGTGGCAAAGATTGGTTTGTTTGAAAATTTGGGGTGCCTTTCTTCAGAACTCGTTATTCACTTACATAGATTATTCAACTCACTATTTAGGAACAAAACAGTGATGCATTTGTCTGACATCGTAAGTTACAAAGTACAGACTACCAGTGAGCAAGACACCCATGTTTTATGTAATATACAATTGGTACATAGCAATATCATTACCATGGTAACAGATGCCACAATTTTAATGCACCATGAATGACTCTGTATCCTAATGTTAAACCAGTCTGTGTCCATGACGCAAAAAAACTTCTACATCATGCTCTCTAAATGGTATGCACTTTTGGATTGGATTGAATTAGAATAACCTGCTGAAATAAAAAAGGACTAACATGTCTGGATCATGGGACTACTAAGCAGTCTGTAGCAAAGGCTGCAGCAGGTCAAGATACGCTACATCAACCTTTGGACATACGTACGTAATGCATACAATTTATAATAGTACATAGAACTCAACACAATGAACGTGATTTAATATGTGAAAGATCTACCGCTACAAGAAAATAGCCAGTTCTACTGGTTTCCATTAACAAAGCATTGCTATATAGTACTTATCTGTGTATATACGTACATACGTACATTCATACATATGTATGTCTAGTATGAGGGGGAGATATTGTGTTCTCACATGTACATACTTAGATTGACTGGACATTCACGGTACAGGAAGGAATATTTGATGTTATGTTGACCATTATAATAACTGAAAGCACTACACAAACACTCACTTCCAAACTTGCAGTAAATACAACCAAATCATACCACTGGCTGATCTGTGGACAAGGAAACAATGCAGCCAATGTAACCTTGACATCTACACACAATGAATGCAGTAACTGTTAGAGAGTGTTCCGTACGTGTATGTACATATTATAAGCACATTACCCGAGAAGAAATTAACAAATTATGACAACATATGTGCCTCAAAGAAACGTGTCCTCAGGACTACTAATATACCATAAATAATCAATAACAAACCATTTCCCAATGAAGTATGGCACTATGTGCCTCACAATTTGACCACAAATTAGGACAAGGACACATCTGATATTCATAGCAAGAATCTTCCTAGGTACACAGGTACAAGATGATGATTTCAGAAATCAGTTGGGTACATGGGGGACGCTAATGAACAACTAAGACACCATCTTGCAAACAAATTACACTACACAAGTACTCTAATAAATATTCTGAGTCCTGCAGCATAAGTAACCAAATACTAGCACCAGGGAAGTGCCCACAGTGGTCAGCAGTGGTTAGGCCTGACCAGCACTCATTTTAACCAACCAGGACTAAGAGAGTCCCGACCACTACCAAATTATCCAGTACACCGGCAATAACTCAAACTTGAATAAACTTACTGAAATTTTATTGTATATTAAGCAGGGTCAGGCTGGTTAGGCTTTAGCCTGACCATTATTCACAAGTTACGTACCTTAAAAACTGTTTATTAGCCTTTAAAGTAAGGGTTCAGGCTTTAAAGAATGTGAGGCAGCTCAATCTATAACTTAGGTCATCACTATGTGAATCAGCCATATTATCATTGCACAATATGGAGAGGTAATTGCAGAGGCTATATACGTATTATGTGGCTTCAATCACTGCCCTTTGAACCAGGATTGGCTGAAATTTTCAATTTGTGCTCACCAATGACCTCCTCTAACACTACAAGCTACTTGCAGTACTAGAGGAGGCCGTTGATTCTGTTGGTCATATCATCTTGCTCTGGGCATTCTACGGATGCAGCTCTCAAAAGCTCTGAAAGTCAAGATCTACAGAATCAATGATATTCAAACTTCTTGGGGGTGTTCCATTATTAACCACCACTCAAAAATTCCTGGGTACTTCCCTGTATCACTATTTGCTGAAGGTCACATTAAATCTGTTCTTGAAAACAGTAGTACTTATTGTCTTTGTTGTACGTACATACATATGTACATGATATTACAAGTATCATGTGCACATACATACATACGTAGTACACAAAGTAGAAACAGATGAGTATAGAATTGAAATGTGTCTTTGTAGGACTATCATGGCAAGGACATATGTATGTACATACACCCATTAACAAAACTTGTACATGTATACACATTCTTACATACCGTATAGCGGGAAACTTTGGCAAATTCGTTTCCAGATGGTATTGGTGAGAATTAAAACTATTGTTACCCTTAACTATTTCTGAGGGGTTTCATTCTATGATCATAGTGAGACTGTTGCTCTGCCGCCATTTTATACATTAAAAACATGGCGGATGAGAGAAGTATGAGGAAAATAAGTACAGAAAACAGATTCTGCAATGATTATAATATTGATGATTTTTAAATTTGGCGTTCTTTTAGAAATCCACCAAAGCGGCACATTAAAACCCTCACCAAAGTTTCCTGCTATACAATATATCGACTACAAATACGTACAAAAAACAAGCACTAAATAAGCAAACAATGACATATGCAAAATGAATACGTATGGACGTTAGTATATGTACGTATATGCATGTACGTACGTACGCACATACATACATAATACTAGGCACACACTGAGAGAACACTTGCCAAAATGTACATACATAAGCAGGGTTTCTTTCAGGAAATGCGTCAAGGGGGGGCAAATTTAGCCATGAAGAATATGTGGGGGGCAAGTCTAAAGCATTATAGATTACCGTATATCTGGAAATATTGGCGAAAATTAAATTTGCCAGTTGCACAGCAAGGACAAAGCATAGTAAGTAGGTTTATATGAATTTGGTGATAGAAATTTGGCGATTTTGATCCTGACCGCCAAACCGCCAATTTAAAAATGTCGCCAATATTTCCGGATATACGGTATAGCATATGCAGGCATGCTGTGATATAGAGCATCCATGTATATTATCTGTGATGGACAGTCATGTATAGCATCTCTTTGTATCTATGTAGCAGTTCTTTTCTTTCCGGATAATGATCATGGGGCCAATAACAAATGTTCAACTAAGAAATGGAAGGAGGCAGATGTGTACATACATGACATCCTAGATGTCTATAAACACATGCAGTGCAGTGATGTAACTAGGGGGTCTGGGGGTATTCTCCCCCAGGGAAAATTTGAGTTTTTAGGTTATATAAGGTAGTATTTGAGGCCATTTTGGACCATTGAAGGTTGATATTGACATTCAAGTAGAGCCTTCTCTATAGTAATTTGTACTATATACAGTTTGATCTTTTTGGGGTAGAAGCTTCCCTCCCCCTATGGATAGAACCCTGAATGGTTAAGATATTGGCACTCTGGCTGTGTGGCAGATCGATGCATTCACCCTCGAGTACCCAGTGCCCAAGGGCAAGTGCATTTTATATGCCATACAGCCCTCAAGCCTATGTCTTAGCCACTAAATAGAATACAGCTGTTATACGGAGAGATTTCTTCATAATCCACCTGACAACATCTTCGACC
The DNA here is from genome assembly GCA_963170055.1 of Halisarca cf. caerulea. Lineage (NCBI taxonomy): Eukaryota > Metazoa > Porifera > Demospongiae > Chondrillida > Halisarcidae > Halisarca > Halisarca cf. caerulea. The sequence continues at coordinate 41,757 of CAUJGJ010000252.1, read as the reverse complement.
TACACAAGTTTCCTTAAGTGATAAGCAGAGGTACGTACATGGTCACTGCCATATGGCACAAATTTTAAGATGACAGGAAATTAGTCTCTATCTCATGCTACTGTGTAGGGGAAACAAACAGAGACACAATTTCCTGTAATGGATGGGTTATAAGGCAATTACACAATCCTAGCAGAGAGAATTCCGATAGTGTCAAGATCAGAAACTATAGACAAGGTGTTTATATATGGATATCATTGTAATGATCCTACTTAAACAAAAATATTAACATTACAACTTATAAAATATTACCATCCCAAATTTTCAAGGGGGGGCAAGAAATTTCCAAGGGGGGGCGAATGCCCACCCCTGCCCCCCCCTAAAAGAAACCCTGATAAGCATACGTATATGCACATACATACATACAAACATACATATGTACATATATATGTACGCATGTACATAAGTTTCAGTAGAGTATACGTATAGTGCCGTAATACATACGTTCATTGTGGCACATATGCACTGCACATACGTACGTACATATGCGCATACATATATACAATGTACATACGTACATATACGTATGTATGAACATATGTACAGTGCATAAGTACAATTACCAATATTATGCAGGACAGTTCATACAACTCACTGTAGACAGGAAATAATCTACATGGGGTCTCTTGAATACCTGAAATGTTACCAAAGAATCTTCTATACTAACCTGTAAAAGGACAACAACTAAAAAATTGAGTACATGTCCAAGTATGCTACATTCACAACAACAATTCAAAACATACATACATATGTACATACATACAAACATACGTACATGTGTGTATATACACACCATAGTCACAAATAGCTGTATGCAATCAGGAGGAATACAGTGTCTGGCATGAATTCTTGTAACAAATTTCCGAGAAAGAAAAACAATCCAACAATATTCAAACCTGGGATAGAGCCATCTCAACCACTGATATCCATCAACACCTAACATGCAAACATCATCTAATTTAGACTACAACCATTGTTTAAGTACATACTTTAAGTGTAAAGTCCGCAAGTGCTGAAGGGAGTATGGGATTCGGGGAACTAGAAGAGCAGAAAGGTACATGATACAGCATCACAAGCAAGTATGCATGTATGTACCTACGTACTAGAGAAGATACATACGTATGTACGTACGTATGTGCTACATACCAAACGCTACATAGAGCAATAATATGGTTCTGTACATACGTATGTACATACGTATATCTACAAACAATACTTCATTTATAGATTCTATGTCCACTGTAATGCAAGCGTAATTCATTTCATTAATATGGTTTTCAATGTAGAAACTTGACACATTTTAACTATGGATGGATAACTTGGGCATAGGTCAAGGCTACTACGCATACATATATACAAACGTACATCCGTATGTAGCATGTATAATGTACGTACGTAACTATTGTATATACGTACGTATGCAACGAACATTGGAGTTGGAGCACTGAATACAGTACCCTGAGTGTATGTACATATCCAACTGCATATTACACATGCAGATAAGTACTGCATACATACAAATTTTCGCAGGAGGAAACTTTTGTGGATGTCGCGGATTGAAAGTCATACATGAAAATTTTATAAAGCCCACAAAAATTTTGGTACAGGCTTGTGCAATGACCAGAATGGCTGTCTAAAGAGCAGGAGTCATCAAGAAGCAAGTTAGCGCCTTCGCTCGTTTCTTTCATGACTTTCTTCAAGAAACATAGGAAGATTATATCAATAAAAGACTAAAATAAGGCAGGATTAAAGGTGGATCTGCAAAAATTGTGAAAATCAGCCATCTGCAAAAGTTTCATCCCATGAAAGTTTGTACACGTACGGTACGTACGTATATATGTACAGTACACTAGATTAAACACATTACTTGCCATTTTGAGATCAGATAAGAGTTTCATTTAGTTACATAGCCATGTTCTCCCCAAATATCTTAAGGCATGTTGGCCTTCTTTTCTGAAATTGAATACTGTTTGTAGGAAGAAACATGCATGCCTTCATAGATTATTGAAAATTTAGGTTTAGTACAAATCATGCTACTAGTGCCCAAACTGAAGTTGCAAGGAATTTGTCATGCATTGTATGTATATGTATATGATGATGTACAGACGTACGTACGTACGTGTGTACATATCTACATATTCAACATGCCTGAAATTATTTCTGGGGAGAACACCGCATAGCCACCAGTATATTACGTATGCAGCAAGCACATAAACTACATTACATACGTATGTCAAATTCCCTACTTGTCATTTTGAGAGTGGATAAGAGTTTCATCTAAGTCCAGAACCATCACTTTTCTTTTCACCATTCCTACATAAAAATGAAATAACAAAGGCATATATGCATGCACATACATACGTACAGATATGCAAAAGTACAATGGCATCTACAGACTATAAAACGATAATGTTAGGCACGTATGTACATACAAAAAATGAACACCAAAATGATATAGTGACATACGCATATCATTTGAAAAGTATGTCAAAATCTATGCACAAAACATACACACTGA
>CAUJGJ010000252.1:27500-39000 GCA_963170055.1 Halisarca cf. caerulea | reverse complement strand
CCAGCATACATATTATGGAGTACGGTAGTACTCCATATGTAGGATTGACACAGAAAAACATGGCCGCCATAAATTAGCGAAAATTTGTTTTCACCAAAAAACTAACAGTATGATGACTCCATAGTTTTCAAAAGTAGATTTTGGCGCATTTTGACACACCAGCTACAAGGAAAAGTAGTTTAAAAGCTTCGTAAAGCTATCTCTTTAAAGAAATGCGAAGTTCACTCGCTGAGGTATGGGTCCGCAACACCATAGCATTTTAAGATTATTCTTCTTCTTCTTCTCGTTGTTTTTTCGAACTGAGCTACAGGTCGCCACAAAGGGTCCAGAGGTCTCATCTTTCGCCAGTGAGCTCCGATTGTTAGCGCAAAGTGCCTTTTGTAGGTTTTAATGCCACATCTGGACTTCTAAAGCAAGAAAAAATTAATAGGCAAATCCCATACATTCGCCGGATCAGCCATTTTCGGATGACCGGAATGGCTACGCGAGACTAGGCGTACATGTACGTACACAAGGCAAAACCTTCTCTGGTTCGACGATCGTCGCGATCGACTTCAGCGCTTTTTTGTTTGAGCGTTTGTTTCTACGTGGGTACATTGATTTTGGTCAGGTAGCTGCATAATTTTAGCTTCTTATGTTACAAGACTTGATTATGTTCCTTCTCAACTCAATTGCAGTGGAATCTTTTAACCACAGGGGTTTGAGTATCTATGCAGACTCTATTCGAACAACTGTTCTTTAAAGGAAAAATCGCACGAACAAGAGTGTATAAAAACCATTTAAAAATGGTAAAAGGATGTAGGATTGACACAGGACAGTACAAAAAGGCCTTATCAAAAAAGGATCCTCCAAAAACACTTGGAACAAGGGTGAGTAGCAAAACAGGTACATGGCTAGATGGGCAAAGGGCAAGACAGGCATAGGGCTAGACAAGCATAGGGCTACACATACATGAGGCTAGATGGGCATAGGGCTAGACAGAGTTCAATTGGACTGAGTGTACACTGTGCAAATTCCTACATCCCTCATGTGCAGCACATTATATGTATATGCTGCAGGATGTAGTAATTTGCACAGTGTACACTCAGTCCAATTGAACTCTGTCTAGCCCTATGCCCATCTAGCCTCATGTACGTATGTGTAGCCCTATGCTCGTCTAGCCCTATGCCTGTCTTGCCCTTTGCCCATCTAGCCATGTACCTGTTTTGCAACTCACCCTTGTTCCAAGTGTTTTTGGAGGATCCTTTTTTGATAAGGCCTTTTTGTACTGTCCTGTGTCAATCCTACATCCTTTTACCATTTTTAAAAGGTTTTTATACACTTGTATGTACGTACGTACGTACATGTATGTATGCAGGTACGTATGTATACACAATAAGTAGTGCATGTCAATTCTTCTGATATAATCACAGAATAAGCAGTGTGGGTTTCAGTTTCAGCAGAGTTCCTAGCATACTTCAGCTAGCATAATTCCAGCATACTCACTGGTGAGTGCCACAGAACCAGTGTACACAAAAACAAGCATACACGTGTGTACGTACGTACGTACGTAGGACCATAGTGAAACAATCCAGTACTCACCCAATCTTCTGTCGTTATGAGGAGATAAGGGAATGCCGTAGTACTTCACAGGTTGATAGCAGGTAACCTAACATAATGTAAGTGCGTAGGTGAATACATACAGATGTACACATCACATACATACATCACTACTTGTAAAAAGTTTCCAAAATGCACACATTCCAAAGATGGCAGACACAGGAAGGGCAGTAATAATGGATGCAAGAATGATCATGCTCACCAACTCCAGGCCTTGCGCATACAGGATAAAATGCATATGGCAGTACTTTTTTGTCAGACATGTACATACGTAAGTACATGCATGTGTGTACAAATGCATATGTGCATACAGTATATGCATGTGTATGTACGTATGTGTGACTGAAATCCAATTTAACAGCCAATAGCATAGGTCTACCAAAATCAATTACATAAGCTCAACCTCAGTACAACAGTAAGAAATAACTCGTTTATACAGCAGATCCTTCTAAAACAAGATGTAAGTTTGTATAGATTGGTAAATTATCGATTACACCTTGCAACACATACGTACGTACGTATGTGGGCATAGTCTCTCAGTAGATGGTCAGATTTGTGAGAAAGTTGCATTGCTGAAGTGCCAGATTACAAAGGATCCATCATATACGTACGTACATGCGTATCTATTAGAAGGGACATTTCTAGCCTTGTGAGTAGCATACATATGTACGTACGTACGTACGTAGCAACCCACATCTTAACAAGTACACATGTACAAATATGATTCGTTTCTACAGACAGAATCGTATAGCATGAAGGGCTAGACGAACACCAGAAACACTTCACTCTATTCCAACTTCACATCTACTATGTACATAAACAATAGGGATATCAACATTAATGTCGCAAAAATTGCCCAGACTTCCAATGCCATACTAAATACATTGTTTCCTGTCATCCATAAATTATTGACAGGACCGAAACAATCAAAAATAAGGAGAATTCTCAATTTCAGAGCAATCGAGATGTTTATTGCTGACAAAATAGTAACTGTAGTAATTGAATGCAGAAGTACAAATATTCTTCCTTCTGATTACAAATTCACAAGCATTATATATATATATATATATATATATATATATATATATATATATATATATATATATATACGTACATAGATATAGATATAGATTTATAGTCATCACTGGTCATAGCCAAAACGACCCTTGACCTCAGCAGAATAAATCATTGCATCCTGCAAGACAGCAGGCAAAGAGTCAGATAAGATAACGTATAGTACAAGGAGGTGAGACAAAAACAACCGAAAAACAATGAACAAGAACTGTTACAAAAGGAATGAACAACAGCACCTAAACACAGGGAGTACAGCCAACGTTACTGGACAGGTGACACACAAAGACTGATATACATAATAATGATTAGGCAGGAGGGGACAAGTGAGAAAATCCAAGTTGCATGGCCTTATACATAAAATATGCTGTTTAATTTATAATGGATAGGTCGGGATTACACATTAAAAAGATAAATTTGTCTATAGAACACAAACAATTAAAGTAGGGGTTGATACTTGTGGCTAATTGCATGAGTGGGAACCTTAAATAGTGATATAAAATGCAATCAATCAAAAACTGTATTTTGTCTTCTATAGCCTGTGATTGGCATAACGTACATAGTCTGTCGTTAACAGGCATCGGGGGCTTGCAGTGTCGGCCAGATTCAATGAGGATTTTTCGATCAGATAGGTGGAATTTAGTGAAGGCTTGTCTAATCTTAGGATTAGAAATGGAAAGTAGGTAAGGCTCAGACATTCTCATGTCCTTCTTGATAAATCGATACAATCTCAGTTTGCTTCCTCCGGACTGAGTGAGGCCCCTGTCGCAGTCAATGTCAGATTGTAGCTTCTGAGTTGATTGGTCACAGAGACGTGATAGAACCACTTTCAAGTTTGCAGATGTTAAGTGTGGATTATATCCAAGATGTTGTAGTTTAGTTATGGCTTATGTGCCCACGAGCTGTAGACAGATGTAGATAAATTTTGGGAGATTTCAAGTGCTATTTTGGTAAGAGAGCTAGGTTAGTTATATGTACCTATATTGAATTCATGTAAATTCCTGGCCTGAGCATTTCATAGTATTTTTGTTGCAAGTCCTGCGCATTACATCATCTCTTTTTACAAAAATCTAATCTTTGTTTCCTGCGAAAAAAATGGACGCCGCACACTACCCACATTCATACCTTAAAAGATTTTAATGCACCAAATATCGTTTAAAATGCATTACACCATAAAGCATTCAATCCATACTGACACGCAGACAGAAATGAGAGAAAGCCGACAAAATCAAAGAGAACGATTCAGCATGAAAATTATCACCACGTGACACACAAAATTGGTAGTCTCTGAAATACAGCATCTCTATCAACTTACGACATTTATCCTTTTCTGCGATCTTCTTACTAAGTAAATAGTGACTCTCCTTACAATAGCAAAGCAAAGAGACCACAAAGTGGTAACAAACACCAGCATCCTATACAATCGGGAAGCAAGCGACATCGATACCATTTGAACGAAGGAGTGTTCTTTTGGCTCGAGTGGCTTTGTGTATACGGCTGTAAGCGTCCCTTCAGAGGTTCTTGCCCTAAACTCCATGTATAAAAACGTAAACTTCACAAGAATGCCGGCAAAGTTGCATAACAGCAGGCCAACCCAACAATACAGAGGATGCTGTTTAACGAGGTCCAACTCTTATTCGCTGAGAAAAGAAATGGAGGAAACACTTTTCGACCTTCTAAACTGCGTCTCTCAGCACTCTTGGAAATTTCCCTTCACTTATCACCGTTGTAGAAATCACTTATACGAAGTTTTCCGAATCTATGCTCAGAGATTACGATATACTCTATTTCGCGCGCACCCCAACAGATCCAAATAGGATCCTAATGAGCCGCAGAAGTAAAAACGAACCAGCCGTCAACTATGACGTTTCGAGTGTGGAAGCTTTGGAGGAAAAATCAGAGGAGCCAAATTGGTGGATTGATAAATGGAACATTTTCATTCTATTATTCCTTTACATTCTACAAGGCATCCCGATGGGCCTTTCAGCCAGTATTCCTATGGTACTCCAATCTAGACAAGTAGGATACAAGCAGCAGGCAACTTTCAGCTTCGTTACGTGGCCTTTTAGCATAAAGCTTCTGTGGGCACCCATCGTCGATTCATTTTATAGCGAACGTGTTGGAAGACGGAAAACATGGCTGATCCCATCGCAGTATCTTATTGGCCTCTCGATGATGGCCTTGTCGTATCAGGTCGGAAGTCTCCTAGGAGACGATGGGGGAGAGCCTGACGTGTTCCTCTTGACCGCTATTTTCTTCTTTATTTATGTGCTTGCAGCAACACAAGATATTGCAGTGGACGGGTGGGCGCTAAGCATGTTATCCCGTCGCAACGTGGGATACGCTTCCACCTGTAACACTGTGGGACAGACAGGTGGATATTTTCTGGGGTACACACTCTTCTTGGCGTTTGAATCAAAGGAATTCTGTAACGCTTATTTGCGCAGTGAACCAGCGGAGAGCGGAATGGTAGATTTAGGAGGTTTTATGTTCTTTTGGGGCGTAGTTTTCATTGTTACTACCACATTAGTTTGGATTTTCAAGAAGGAAGTGAAAGACAGAGAAAAGTCTCACATTACTGAGGCCTACAAACAGCTTTACCATGTGTTACAGCTCAAGCCAGTCATCATGTATTCTCTGGCACATTTCACAGCCAGGGTGTGTGTGTGTGTGTGTGTAGTCTCGCATAGCCCAGACCGAAGAAGGAGGCAAAATAGCGGTCTGGGCTACGCGAGACTAGTGTGTGTGTGTGTGCGTGTGTTTGTGTGAATATTTACATATACCAAATTGACAGATGTATGCATACGTAGGTACTTACATACAGTAGAATCTTGGGGGACCCCGATAATTCACTATATATACATCAGAAATAACCAGGTAGACTTTCATAATAGACTATTAGCTGGAACACATGTATTTGTTCACTACGGCAGAAATTCATTGTAAGAGTGTTCTTTAGAACGAGCTTCCACTGTATACCATTCCACTGTATTATTATAATACTGTATATGAAATGTCTTTAGTGGGTAAATTTAGTACATTCATTCATAATCTTTGATTGTGGTTACAGTGATATCTGACATGTAGTAATCTGGGTGTTGTTTGCATAACTGTATTGTTGCCTGGACTGGTGTCATGTGTACAAACATACTTTGTGCTTATTTGTGTACGTAAGTAACAACTAATAAACAGTTTCCTGGCCCTGCAGGTGGGCGTTGCTGCAGCTGAGTCAGTATCTGGTCTGAAACTAATAGAAGCCGGCGTGCCTAAGGAAAAACTTGCTCTGCTGGCAATCCCCATAATTCCTGTTCAAATTCTTTTACCATTTTTAATAAGGTTAGTGCCTCACCTACTCTTGGTTTGTCTGGCATGAATGTTATTGCCATACTAGTCATGTTACTTTTGTACGTACATATTTCTACGCTTTCATAGTCGTTATGCTGTTGGAGCACGTCCTCTTGACTTGTGGACAAACGCATACCCTTTCAGATTGCTCCTGGGTGTGGTGTTTGCTGCTGTTGTGTGGATCACCCCTCAACTAGGTCATAACGGGCAGTTTTCAGCTTACTTTTACGTAGGAATTGTGCTGGTTTTCATGGTTCAGCAGGTGGGTGGGGGTGTGGATGTGCATCAGTACTGCAGTGAACAATACTGTGATAGTGGTACTATTTCTATTCACATTATAGAAGTAACATTGTGCCCACGTTGTCAGTTTTTTACCCTCTTCACGTATACGTATTATGTGTGTGCTGGAATTGGTGCATCCATAATTATTTCACTCACATAAGAGTGATAATTCTTATGCCTTTGCACCCATTTGGGTCTGGTTACGTATTTGGACCATAAGCAAAGAGTCACCCATTTTTCCTGAGTCTGCTGGTATTGCACTGATAATTGATTAGTTCTTGATACATACCTGTAACAAAGTGTCTTTTCACGTTTGATATAAATGAAGCAGATTTGTGCATATTGTCACCATATACTGTAAACATAAGACATACACATTGTACAGTGTGTACAGTGTGTATGTATGGTACATACGCAGAGGACATGTGTGATTTTCCTTTTTGGCACAGTGTATCATGAACCAGTTTTGATTCACTGAACTGTACTAAAGTCTATTCCGGCATATCCTTGCTTATCAACCCCCCTAGGCAAATACATATTCCTTTTGATTCAGATATTTTAATAATTTGGATATAAGTAATATGAACAAGATTACCAAACCAGCAAATTCATTGCAGCATTAGTAAAAATCGTAGATATTAACATCAAATTCCTATCTATTGTTGTCCTACTGACCTTATAACTCTCAGAAACAAAAATATCCAATGTTCTCCTAATCATATGCTTCCCACAACTCTTTCTTCTACTTGATCTTTGATATGTTATCCCCCATCCTCTGCATTTTCAAGCCCATCTGCCTGGATTGGCATTGTTTTCACAAAAATTGACATCTAGATACCGTACGCTTGGAAATTTTCACGGTACTAAACTTTCACGGTTTTCGCGATACTGCACAGCATCCGTGAAAAATTAAATCCGCGAAAATCCTATACGACCCTTTATGTTCAGTGCTATGCACAGGAGTTTTAGCAAAGAACAAAGAAGCAGGAGTGTCGAACGTTTCGTATATTATACCGTTTGTTTTCTCGTCCGTTATGTCGATCAAGTATTCTTTACCTCCATCAAACGCTCCATATCTGACTAAAATCTGTAAGGCAGCTGGAGAAGATCAACTGCAACAATTTGCACTTGTATTGATAACCATTTCACGGACTAACAACCACGCTAACAAACAGAGCAGCCATTTTTCAGTGCATAATTTATATAGGATTACATATTGTTGAGCTAATATAAAATCCAATCTAAGATCCACGAATTTGAAATTCTGCATCCGCGAATAATTTAGTACCGCGAAAATCCTCAAGTGTTGCATCCGCGAAAATTTAGTACCGCGAAAATTTCCGAGCACACGGTAGTTGAGGCTCTGATAAACCATGTATTGTAGCCATTTACTCTATGAATGGACTGATACTGTCTGTGTATGTCCATGCTTGACTTCTGCAGGTAGCAGCATATGCGATGTTTGTGACTCAAATAGCCTTTCATGCTCGTATCAGTGATCCGGCCATTGGTGGAACATATATGACTTTACTAAACACCATTTGCAACCTTGGTTCCAACTGGCCTGGTACCTTGGCCCTGTGGTTTGTTGATCCTTTGTCCTCCAAGTCTTGTGAAGGAGTTAGTGATTTGTCACTTGACTGCGACACCAAAACGCAACTTCAAGTAGGTTGAGCTGCACACATGTGCACACAGGTCCTGCTTGCCTGCACATGTGTATGCCAGGGTTTCATTTAGAGAAGTGTTCAGAAGAGAGCAGTAGTAAGTGTTTCTCTATCCAGGTAGTACTGTACATACATACGTATGTATGTGCTTAACATGGGCTCACTGTAATACATACATGGGCATTGATTGTTGCCTTCCTTGAAGTACTTTTGATCCATGTAGTGCTGTATTTGGAATATCTTTGGTTGGCAGTGAACAAATGCTTTTTTGAATCCACTAGCCCAAAGAATTGTATTACCCTTAATGTTCAACATTGTGTACAAATGTGTACAAGACTGTATACAAATGTGTACAAGACTGTGTACATGTGTGCCTGTTAATATAGTGTAATAATATTTCTCGCTATTTTCCTACATGTGTGCCTGTGAAACGTCCTGGATTAATGTTCACAGTAGCAGCACTACATAGTCGAGCAGTAGTCTGTACATACATGAGCATGCAAGAGTAGTATCAAATGAAGTTCTTCGTTTGTGTATTTAACTCTCTCTAGGATTGCACTGCAGCTGGTGGGCACTGTGTGACGCACTGGGATGGGTTTTATACAGAGTGTTTGATCTGTATCGCACTTGGCTTGCTGTGGTTGTACTTCTGGAGAAGAAGACTTAGGAAACTGCAAAGCTTAGAACTTTCCTCCTGGAGAGTTGTTAAATAATTCAACCACTTCTGTGAGAATTATTTATTTGCATCAGTATTTTAAGTAGTTATTCTTTTTATAGGAACTTCACTATGGTCAATTTAACTTAATTTAATTTAAATTATTAGTACAACAATGCATATGCCTTGTGTATCACCTGCAGGCTATAAATATATACATACATTAATATTGTTTAGTATACAGCCATACCTCTTTTGAAAGACCACCCTTAGGGATATGTGAAAGGTGGTCGCTCAAAACAGATGCACATGATCTCTGACGAGGGGGAAATTTGTATGGGGTATACAACATTTGTGACCAGGAAAGTACATAGGTCTTACAAAAGAGGTGGTCTTGTCATGGGGTCACGGGGGTGGTCTCTCAAAAGAGTACTGCACTATCGCTAATGGAGTACTTTATGCAAAGATATAATGCTCTAAGTCTCATTAATCATGCTTTCACAGACTGCACACACACACACACACACTGCACACACACACACACACACACACACACACACACACACACACACACACACACACACACACACACCACACATACACACACACACACACACAGAAACAAACATGTATGCATATGCACACATGTACACACTTTTGACTTGTAATGCCACAGCCTGCAGTGCTGACTATTGCGGTCCCTTTATTGGGTCTGAGAGGGGATGAGCCATCGATCAGACTTCAGCAAAAAGAGACCCATTGGATATGGGCCTATCTACCCCCACCATGCCCGATATCCCCGGCCCTCGTGCAACGAGGGTTGCCCATATACAGTGTGTATATTTGTAGGGTTGCAAGCACCATGAGATGAGTAGGGCTGCATGGACTACAGCTGAAGAGTGGTGGCATGTCCACCTAACTCACAGCAGCAGTGATTCTAGCTCTACGTGAACTTGGTAATATAGGCAGGCTACTAGTACTTGTGGCACTAGCAAATGAGAGCCTGATAACAAATTACCCAAGTGAAATTTAATGTTTCCAGTGGTTGAGGATGACTGGTATGATTTCACACGCACATATTTAAGCTGTTAAGAGTCAAAGTTTTCATCCCTCCAAAAGCACCACCTGCTGGTAAAAGGCTTAAGTTCTCACAAGAGGCTGCAAACCAGCCATTCACACCAACTGGCCACACACACACGCATGCACACACACACACACACACACACACACACACACACACACACACACACACACACACACACACACACACACACACACATGTACGTACATACGTACATACATTCAAATAAATTCAATGTATTGACTACATGTATATTTTGTACCATATATATACATATACATGCAAAGTACAGATATTATATTGAGACCATTCACTCATACAGAGATGGAAGTTGTGTGGTTTCTGTTTGAAGACCTGATACTAATGGAAAGCCTCATAAGGGGAGATTTCTACTGATGCGTAAGTTATCAAGGTTAAACAATGTTGAATGGCAGTCTAGATAGCTACAGACAACTACAGTCTGAGAGTTACTAGTACTTAGTGAATCTAGATCTTTAAAACACCTGACGTGTGGGGGAGCTATGAAGTGTTCCTGGGCCAGAATTAGAAAGTTGATAACATATGAGAACAACTTTCTTGTTGTTGTTATTCTGGTAGTTTGGATTCTCTTCAGTTTGCCAGCCTTTTTCTTCTACATTTCCTATGAAGAAAGTGGGGCAGGGTGGTTAGGAAATATTACAGAATTTGTTAAGCTCCTTGATAGTTCTTGCAGTAGCAGCAACTATACAGCAGAGATAGAAGATTGTGAGATCAAGTCATTTGCCGAGGTAAATATACATACAAATGTAAAGATAAATTAGTTGTTATTTGTCCATGAATGTATGTTGCAATAATATTCAGTGACAATAACTGTATGAAGAGTTCATACATTGATTTTCATTCATTTAATATTATCATTATTGTTTTCGTGTGTGATCATTCTATGCCAATACTATCCACTGTAGTGCAGTTTGTCCCTTTATTATTATGATTATTACTATTTGTACAGCTAGTGATTAACTGTATAATTATATTATGATTATATTATAAAACTGTGTGAAGAAGTGGGTTTAGGCATATATAACCACATATGTGGTGCAGTTTTTCTGACATTAATATACAGTCACACCTGGTTTATCCGACACTGGTTTATCCGACACTGGTTTATCTATTTACCCAGCATTCCACTGGGAATTCCTATCACTATTCTGTGCACAATTTACCCTGATTTATCCAACACCTGGTTTATCCGACACATTTTGTGAGGAACAGATGTGGTCAGATAAACCAGGGCCCACTGTATTATACAGAATTTGTAACAAGTTACTGTATAATAGTATCTCAAGCATGTACATCACAAGACAATGGGTCTGGTGAAGTATAGGGTCTGCTTGACAAGACTGATGTAAGTATCCATGTGTCCAAATAATGTACCTGGCTCAGTGCATGCATATGTTCTCATGCATTTTATGAAGCATGTTGGTTATCCTCATTTGCACAACATATGTGCATGCAAGTTTTGTGTTTGTATGTGTCAAGAAAGAACATGTGTTTATACTATTATTATATATGCTGCTTGTAATGGCTGGCAATTGTTTATTACTGTCCATCTGTTTGTTTGGACTTCAGGAAGAAGCCAGAACATTCACCTTCAATTTGCCACAATAGTGCTCTGCTTCAGCACTGCACAGTGTTGGAAATACAATATTAGTTTACACTATATACCATATATATGAGGCTGTGTGTCATAGGGGAGAATTTTAGTCTGAAACCATAATAAGTGCTGGCACCCCCAGAGTGATATTTGTAATTATAAAACAATTT
>CAUJGJ010000252.1:5000-22500 GCA_963170055.1 Halisarca cf. caerulea | reverse complement strand
TAACAATGTGCCAGATATTACCAAGTATTGGAGTACATTTAAGGGATACACTTGTGTGCACGAGAAAATTATAATTTACACCGGGATTTTTTTGCATGCATGCAAGTAGTAAGCTCGCCAACATTGCATATCATCCAAAGCATAATTGTTATGTATTCTGTTGTGGTTGTTATGACAAAGACTGCATTAACAAATACATTATAGTATATGTAGTATATATATGAAACTCCAGAATGCTTGCATTAAACATAATTCAAGACCATTGGAACTGGCACGCTGGTAGGCAAGACTTGAAAGAAAATATCATAAAATTACACAACTTCTACATTAGAAGAGCTTAAGATAGCCAACATAATGAAATAAAGGGGAAAAGTCAGGAAAGGCTTTAAAATTCAACTGGTTCTTGCTGCCGCCGAACGCCATTTTTTCTTCACAGTTTTTTACAATAATTTTGAAAATATCATACTTTGTGGGATGTGCAACAGGACAGACAATATAATAGATTTGACCAGATTTTAATGCATGTTGTTAAAATGAACATGATTGGTGATAGTGAACAATGTCATAGCCTTTTTGACAAATTTTAACTTCAATATTGGCTGCTGCATAATATTATGCAGTGTATTCAGCATTAACTTTTATATTCATGTGACACCCAACTTCTTTTATATACACTAAATTTTCATGGCGTGTGTTTGCCGTTCCACTTTTTGAGAGCTTTCTACGGGCCTGTAATTAATATCTTCCCCTAATCAGCTAAACATGACAAAAATTTGGAATGATGAAATCACAATTATTATCTAAATAATATTAATTAATCATAATATATACGGAACCAATAATTATGATTCTAATAATATACACTACAGATACAAATATACATGTGTACACATATATACACATCATAATATTAGTAATAACACTAACAATTATCACTTTGTTATACAGTGAAAGCTCAATAATCCGACACCTCTCTAATCCGACCATCTTATGATCATGAGGTACAGTCGATCTTATGCTAAGTCACTCTGTAATCTGACACCCTCCTAATCCGACCCCTTTAAGCCCCATTGAGTGTCGGATTAAAGACGTTTCACTGTATAGTAACCAATACACCAATTGACACATACAACAACAAATTAAAGACAATAACAATAACAAACAACATGCAATCATACAAAAATCGACTGTCTCAGGTACTGATCAAAAAAGCAATTCAAAGAAAATAAATACTAATCATAGTCAAATATATATCTTATATTTTGATATTTACATATACATACGTTGCAATGTTTTTGTACACATGCATATTATATGCTTGCATATGCATAGTGCATGTGCATACTGCATGCGTACATGCGTTGCATGTTGTTGTTGTTGTTGTTGCTGTTGTTGTTGTTGTGTGTGTGTGTGTGTGTGTATGTGTGTGTGTGTGTGTGTGTGTGTGTGTGTGTGTGTGTGTGCATGTATGTGTGTGGGTGTATGAGTGTGTGAGTGTGTGAAAGAGTGGCCCTTATCTATTCCTCATCCAGCATTAAATTCTGCTTTTCGATGCAAACAAAATTAATTCGATAATTTCCAATAATGCAAGCACATGATCAATGGTATTATCATGAATGTATATAACAATTTTGTATCTAACTCAGAACCCTGCAGCTTTTTTGCAAGATCTAGCTATTAATAGATATATTTTACAGTAGAAAATATGAGCTTTAAAATTGATGAATACTTCACCCAGTTGTAGGGAATATTTTGCCTCAATGTCTCCAAATTAAAAAATTTCCAACTGACCTATTGTATGTGCTTTCAATTCACAATTTACTTTCCACATGAACCAGGATCTGATGACAAGGGCAAATATAGAAATTGTATTAGACATAAATGCTCAACTTGTTAGGATTCCTTTTGATGAATGCACTCCGGCAAACTAATCAAACTCGGTCACAATTGCAGAAGTTGTTATTAATTATTCTGTAAAGTGTGACAATGGGGACTCTTGAATTTTGGGCTCTTCGGCCTCGGCTGTTTTTGTGTAAAAAGAGGAAGATGTAATATTGTTGGCCGCTTCTCGAGTGGTCTTTTCGCACACTCTATCGTTTTTAACTTAAATTTGACGTCGCATGCATGGCATAGCCATAGATGATAGGCTATGGTCGCTTACCACAGTACAACGCCCTAGGTGCCTATGACGCCATGCCTTCGCGAGCGTTATAGCCTAGAATCTATGGTATAGCTGACCTTCACTTAATCGTAGATACTCCGCCGTGACATTTGCACCCGAAAATCGCACTTCGAGCTGAGATAGTTCATTATATCGTAGACTCTAGTCTTGTAAACCAGACCTCTTCGTTGGGTGGTCTGGTTCACGAGACTACGTAGGAGAAAATGCCCATTATTACTCAAGGAAGAGTAGTAATAAGATACAAAAATCCAGCCAAAAGTTTATACTCAGTCTACTGTAGATTACTAACTAGCTACTAGATAATGTTTTTTTCCAGCTCCGCCATTTTATTTTTATATCGCTCGGGTATAAAAATAAAACGGTAGCTAGACTAGATACTACGCAACCTATGTAGAGCTACTTAAAACACCATTGGGAATCTTCAACTGTTGCATAATACGCAAGAATGAAGATTACCTGCGCTAATGTTAGAAAGTTGATTACATTTGAGAATACCTTTCTGTTTACAGTCATTTTGGTAGTTTGGATTCTATTCAGCTTACCAGTGTTTTTCTTCTACATTTCTTATGAAGAAAGTGGGGCAGGGTGGTTAGGAAATATTACAGAATTTGTTAAGCTCCTTGACAGTTCTTGCAGTAGCAACTATTCAGCAGAGATTGAAGATTGTGAAATCCAATCAACTACTGAGGTAAACATGGGCAATTGGCAATGCTGGCATGTTCTAGGTATTCATGAAGTCAATGTTGCTGTACATGCTCTTTCATGAGTCTGTGCACAAATAGGGCAAGTATATGTGTTGCATTTATGTTTAGTGTACATACATGCACATCAGAGTCTGTGTATTATTAGAAAAACAAATGGCCAAAAGATCCACGGACCCACTACAGCAAAACTTGCTATGTTCAGGACACTTGAAAATCTGGACACCAGTATAGACTGGGCATTAAACGTATAGGTGATGGTCCCCAATTCTCAAGCACATACATATGAATAGGGTATATATAACCCTGGAAAATTTGGACACCTTGATTGCATGATCTGTAATCGGGACACTTTTGGCGATCCCCAAGGTGTCCACATGCACTATAAACAGGGCTGCATACAGGATTCGGGGCTATCAGGGGCAAATTGAGCTTCCTAAAATCTGGGGGGGGGGGGGGGGGGGGGCAACACAATACGGCACAATACGGGAGTGTATAGGTGTACAGAGAGGTATTATAGATAACAATGCTATGTGGGGGGAGGTATTATACAGTAGGTAACAATGCTATGTATAATTCAAAGGGGTTAAGGGATTGGTGACTATGGTCTTGAGAGAATTAAAATTATAACGTAAAAGCTTGTTTTTTATCCATTTCCCAATAAATCCTGCCTTTTGGGAACCCTTAGTATATGTGCTGAGATACAAGTTTAGGGAGGCAGCAGATCTGCAAGGGGGGTGGCAGATCTCCAAGGGGGGGAGGAATGCCCCCCCTCCCCCCTAATTGCAGCCTTGATAAAGTTTGCATAGTATAGTGTGTATCTAACCAAATATCAAGCAGTTTTGTTCAGTATTCACAGACCATCAATGTAGTATGCATTGTAAGAAGTACTTGGCAGGGCTTGTCCAGTATTCTGAGCATAATTGTGTACTGTAAAATGCTCAAAGTATCATGGTGCGTACTGTAAATGCGTGTATACAGGACCATTTGAGTGTGTATATGTTTATGTTAATATACAATATGATATATGCACTATAAATCATGTATAATAGGACAAGGGTTGTCAATTCTCTACACAAACATGTACATGCATATACAATACATTATGCCTAGATGTGTACATACATACACACATACATATGTATTATATGCATGCATATTATTCACATATAAAATATACATACCATAAAATTCATAAATTGTATTATATCGAACTGTCAAGGTGTCAAGTGCAAATATGAAAAAAGGGGGAATGCGTCAAAGTTCAAAATGTCACACATATCAAGAAGGACCATGTACAGAGGAGGGGACCACCAAGTATGTCCAACCAAATTACCCAGTAATACAACTAGCATTGAAATCTGTCACATCTGAGGCAGATTTCAACTGCACTTCGGCAATTTCTGAGATCAATAAAACAATCAAATCACTCTCAGTACTACTTGGAAAGCAGTGCCTCAAAGAAGGAATCCCATTTCTCTGCGATTACCTATTGCCTGCATGCATGTGATGGAAATGGAGAACTGCAGCATCCCTCTCAAGATGACTGTAATGATGTCCAGAACAACTACTGCGAACTTGAATGGAACTTGGCTTCACAGATACCCAGTCTAAGTCCCATCCTTCCAGACTGCAGTCTCTTACAAAGCACCTTACCTAATACAGTGGCCACGAGTCGTCCAACCTTAAGTACAAATAACTCTTTGTCCTCTGGTCCCAACTGTCATCCTCTATTTGTGCAGAAGAATTGTATCTGCTTACCGAGTTGTAGTAAATTCCGCATGAACACTGAAGTGGGACAAGTGATAGAAGACATTGCATTGGCTGCTACACTCATTATAGCTGTCTTATCAGCAATAGTGTATATTGTGTTTTTCCTGATTAGGAGAAAAATAATGTAAGTTTATGAATATATGTTTGCATATCATGCTCCCTATTCCTATCATGGTTGCACACATACACACATGTGCATATACACACCCAGGCCTGTAGGCAAGGGGGGTTAGGGGGGTGCGGTACCCCCCCCCCCCCCCCCACACACACACACACTTGGAAGCCAGTTCCACCTGGCTAATAACTGAAAATAAAAAAGAAGAGACATTCTAGCCTTATTTTATGAGAACTTACTATATATAACTATTACTTTTTAGATTCATCTACTCCATCAATCCCTGAAATAAAGCCGGCTAGCATCCGAATATTTCAATCACAGATTGTTATATAACCGTTCATTCTCTCCAGCGAAATGCAATCAACCACTACGGCCATTTACGTAGCAAAGAGTTCCACTTTGGTCCAGAAGAACCCCCCCCCCCATAATTCAACCTTGCTACAGGCCTGACACCCATGCATGTACATGTATGCACGTATACATGCATGCACACACACGCACATGTGCGAGTACACACACACACACACACACACACACACACTGCAGGCTTGTACACACATGTAATCATGCGCCTGTACACACATATATTTATTGTAAAATTTAATGTAAAAAATGTATTATATGAAATGTGAGATATAATATAGATGATGCGTACTCGTTTGTCTACTATGTAGCTAGAGAAAATAATATTGTACAGTACAACCTGTCTATAACAACCACTCAAGGTACCAGATTGTGGTCTCTGTAGACAGGTGATCCTTGTACGAAAGTGCTTTAGTACAACTGAAGGGGGCAATGAAACAGCCTACCGTGGTCTCTATAGACAGGTGGTCTTCATATGCAAGTGCTCTTTAAGACAGGCTTACTGTAGTTGATGTGGTGATAAATTGTTCATGAATAACATTTAGTCAAGCATATTTTGCTTATGTGTAGGGCCAAATATCCAAGTGTACTGGTTTTGTATGGTTCTTTGGCTGTATTTATAGCTGGTGAGTTCATGGAGAGGCATTCGTGTTCACAAATTGATATGGTATGTACTGTGGGTATATCCTTGTTTTCCCAACTGTAGCTGCAGTAGTTGCTCTGGCAAGGATTGTACCTGGGAATGCGCTATTTTGTTCGCATACAGATTTCCTTTCTACCCTTCTTGACTCCCCCACACCTTATTGCACCATATCAGGTTGGCAATAGTATACCTAATTATTGTCTGTAGGTTTTTCTGTAACCTCAAGTGATGTATTATTGTCAAATGAATGTAGAGTCTTTGAATCCAAGCTAAAGCTCATAACTTGATGGTATTATCTTCCTACTCATTTTGCCGATTCTTCACATTTATTCATCATGCTATGGTTGCCATTTCTTTACACATCATATTGATAGGCGCTCTTATCCCAAATAGTATTACTCCAATCTCTTCCCTATTTATTCACATCAAATAATGTATCTACAGCAACATTGCACTCATGAAAACATGCATGTGTGAGCCACATAAAGCCCTCCTCACTCTATATATCCAGTATATTTTCTATTATCTTCGTAGGGTTCCTATTCCAATTCCTCATTGTAATGCTGTTCTCATTTTGGCTGCTACACATTGTTCACATATGGATTTCAGTTGCCTTCCCTCACATTGCAAAGAAAGTGAAGAAATATGACAAGCTCATCCATGTCATAGCTGTTGTGCTGATCGTGATATTTAGTCTGATTGGACCAGTGGTTGCTGTTGCCAAGTACCCGTACACTGCTTCAAGGCTGCCCACTTTGGCTTGTATCTCAAGTGACCTCAACTGGAACTTTTATTCCTTGATTCTCCCTTGTTGCCTTGTGTTTGCCCTGGCATCGACCTTCTTGATTTTAGTTTTTAACACAACATACAAAGTACGTGAGACAATTTGTTGCACATTGTGCTTGACAATCTACTGACTATTTGTCTTCAAAACCACTGCCTTACTTCAAATAATATTTATTTTGCTGTTATATGCATATACATTACCTACAGAACCAAAGCTTGTTCAGGAAAGGAGAATGCCTAAACACACCAGAGATCAAGATTCTATTCACTTCAGTTGTCTATATTGTAGCTGGAGTGTTTGTGCTGGTGCGCTATGGACATGCTCTTAGTGAACATGAGCAATATATCGAGGCATTGCTGACTTTTGGAGTGTGCCATTTGTTTGGTAATAATCCCAGCTGTCCTTCACATGATAGTGTGGTCAATAAAACAGCCATCATCTTGAACTGTCTAAAATTCTTCATCTTGGGACTCATTCCTCTGACGAGTTTGACATATGCTATAAAGTATTCAGACGCAAAGAACTTAGGAAAATGCTTCAGATTGGGAAAGAAAGTTGAAACGTCACAAGTGAATATTTCCAGTGGTGAACAGAGGAATAATTCTGTACTCAACAGTCCTGCTGCAGCTGCTACATAATGTCTACACAACAACTTCCAGCTATGATATATACCTGCATACCCTTGCATGCAGAGCAGTGCAATGTAACAGGCTTATAATCTTGTTGGCAACATGCAGTGGTAATGTGTGCCTCAACTAAACTTTATAAATTGTGATATGTGTATACAATGCAAAATTACAATATATGCTGCAGTACAAGATATTCATATTTTGTATGAGTTGTTACACATAACTACTGCATTCACATTATTGCTGTACAAGGATTGTTAGGAGTGGTTGGCTGTACATGTGGAATGGGTAGTGCAAGTACTGTACATTGGTGCACACTTATAACAAAGTTAACACTGTAATAACAAATTTCTGTCTATAACGTCAGTGTAATGTACAGTAATAGAACATAGTGCTGGCTATAGAAGAGTTCAGATTTAACAAAACATTAAATTTTGTGTGGGAATTTCCACTTTGTTATATCAGTGCTCCACTGTACATTCTTATAGCAGATAATTTAATTTAGATTCGATCAGAAGCATAAGAATGATCATACAATTATAAGGGGGTCCGGAAGATTCTAAATGGAGCATACACACAACATACTATACATAGACACATGTATGATACCTGTTCCCGAAACTCAGCTGATGCCGCAATACACATGTGATATGCTTAGGGTTTTGTTTTCTGGCTTTTGTGTTACTTTTGTTGTGATCTAAAGCTTATACTCGTAATATGTTTTAATATTCGAGATTGATAATTGAGTCAGGAAACACTTGATTCGTTCTTAAAATGATGAAGGAAGAGATACGAGCATAGATAATATAATACGCAATATGTATATATTATCTATGGTACAAGCCACTCACTATAGTGGCCTGTCCACGATAATTAAGGGGGTGATTGTGCAATCATATCTTCACGATAAAGGGTTATAGACACAGTTGGTTCTTGTACAGAGGTACATCAGTATCACTAAAGTACCCATGCATGGAGCAGCCTATATACAGCGGCCTCTATTAATATTATTTTGCAATGAAATGTGTTGGAGATGGCAGTGCATGGTATAAACATAGACCCTCTAAACTACGGTAGAAACAGCTAGGATTTTGCCTTTACTGCAACATACTGCTGGCCCTTGCAATATATATACACATTGACATATTGGACATTTTGAAAGCAGCTAGCCATTGAAATATTTCTGCTAGTCACTATATACAATGTAAACTTTAACGCATGTGTCTGCCTGTGCTGTGTGATTCTCCGATGCTATTGACACAACACTATACAGTATATGTCACTTGTTGCCAATAGTTGACCTCAGAGGCTCAGTTCTCAGGTTCATTATAGTTCTGAAGATTTATACCGAACGAATGTAATGTTAATCAGCTAATGCCTGAACCATGCAGCTGACCATGTATGCAAGTTTTGACAGCCAAATTTGTGGTAGTAGACTGCTCTTATTGCAGGGGCTGTACATGCATGTGCATAGCCAACAATTTACATTAATTTTATAGTGTTAATAATAATTATTTTGTAATTTACTCCTCTGTAGTCTATAATAAATGCAAATTTAAGTCGTGTTTTCATGGACATAGTGGAATTAGTTGGGTATATATAAAGGAGATAAAAACAAAACATATATTATATTTCTCATTGATTCAAGATTCATCTATGATTGCTCAAATAAACACAGCAATCATAGTTCCCCATATACAATACATTTTGCTCTGCATACAAAATTATATTTCATTAGTCATAAGTATCCTATAGAGCAAGTGAGTCCTTGAAATTGCTCAGAGGATCTCAGCATATTCTGTTTTGTTGTATAAAATTGTACGTAATATGTACAGTCAAACCTCATTAGTGAGTACACCTGGGGACCCTCCAAATTGCTACTCTCTATCAGTAGTACTTGCTAACCATATAGATTAGTATTATGGGTTACAAGCTGGTGTATCATATCCTTGTACTTCCTAACCAGGTATACTCATTAACAGTGTTCTTACTAACCAGGTTCTACTGTATACTATCCCATAATATTTATTATTAATAAATACTGTAATCATTATAGTTATAATAATACTCAAATATAATACATGTTGAAGTGTGTGTCAGAATGAGTTAGGTACTGTAGTGACCAAACATCATGTATAATGTTGTATACATACACTACAGTACATATTATACACTACACACAGGTTCCAATATTATTTCTTAAACTACTCCTGTCCATTAATATTGACAGTGCCATGGGCACCAGGATAGATATCGACAGAAGAAGTGAGCAAATATATGCCCTCTACTATTCCGTATCACTGCCATTTTCATTGCATGTCCTTTTAGCAAGTATCCCTTCATCTGAATATAAGAGAATGAAGTTTAATCCAGCATTAGGTGCCTGTCCAATGCATGAAATGCATGCAAAGAATGTATCCTTGCAATGCCCAGCTGCAGACACTATTTTGCCTATTTTTGGAGACTCTGACGTCACCGGTCTGTTAAATAGGCACTGAATATGGAAGGCAAACTAACGGCCTGGGCCACACCGGACTACAAAGAATGTGTGACAACTGAATTAATACAGACAAGCTATTCACAAGATGGCCTTCAATGCAGCAATTATAATACTACATTGAGTACCACAATCCTCACATGTACCCATAGGTGTTTCATACCCTCCCCTGCATACACAGTCATAAATATGGCATTTTAGATAGTAAACAAAAAGCTTGTCACAAACTTTCACATGTAATTCAAACTAACCTCTTTCAGTGTCAATGTTTACTTTTTTGCCGGGCTTTCTTTTGCGCATAGATTTGCCAAAACGGCTGTTAAATGAATATTTTTTCAGGCGTTCCTGAAGTACCAAATACAGTGCAGGTTAGATATAATCTCTACAAAATAGTGTATAGGCACATTTAAATACCCACTTCAAGTGTTGCATTTGATGCCTCTTTTGCTTCTTTTACGGCCATTGCAAGAGACTTTGCATAGGTTCGTGTGTTCTGTAGCAAAACGTGTCACCATGCATGTACATGTACTGTGCTCATAACCAATATGAAAACAGGGACAATTTCCACCAACTCCATGCAGCAATGACAAAAGTGTCCCCAGCAATATACTGCACACAAAGACATCACTATTCATCTCTTACTATTATACCCATACTTGCAGATGTACTATAAAATGTGATATATGGTACGTGACCAGTGGTATATATTCCATGACATTCGTATATGATCACATCATGTGTATATCATTTGATGCACACTACATTCTGTCGATCTCTCAGCAACAGTTGGGGCACTTTGGTGTCCATGTCACATATTACGTACTTTTGTAGATTTATGCAGTAAACTCATGGGCCTGCAGTATAAATCCCAAAGTACATACTTCATGTACAAAAGAGTATAATACTATATGTAAGGCTTGAACACGGATTAGGGTTTGCCTTTTACTTCATGTCATAGAAATTCACACTAGTGAGGTTTGACTTCACATAGCCTATATATTATAGTAGTGCACAAACAATGGGAGGAGGATATACTGTACTCAAGAGGTCATGAATACTAAGAAAAGGAATGTAGCCTACAAACTGGGAACATCAAACTATTTATAATAATATTTTTCTGCGTAATTTGCATCAAAAAAGTAAAACATCCTACATTTACTACAATATCCCTAACATTCCATAGGGCTATGACATACACTCAAACAAACTTGCAAGCAATAAAAACCTAAAGTTGACATATGCCTTTGACAAATCTGTGTACGCAAGAACACCTACCTCCTTCTCTGGCGGACTTGCATCTTCATCAAATACATGCACCATTGTAGAGGGCACCCATGCTCTGGACACTGGTCGTCCAAAGTATACAATGTGATACTCCGTCTGCAGAGCAAGAGAATCTAGCTCCATAAAAGTGACAATGTGCATGTGCGTATCTAGTGTCGAAATACATATTGCATGAGTACTGCATCCCTCACTGGGGGAGTGTCTTCAGGTGGATCATCCTCATTCCAAGCCATACAAGTGTCCATGTCTGGATCATCTTCTATCATCCCAGGCCACCTGTGGGGTTGGATATAACACATTGTACATCCTGCTTTGAATAATTTACTTTCTATGTACAAGTGCTGTCCATTTACAGTTCTTCTTAGGAAAGCTCGCTGAATAGTAGTATGACGCTCGCTAGTATGACTAAATCAGGGGCGGATCAGAAAATATGGTAGGGGGAGGGCAATCAATCAATGCTGTGGTATATTTTAGTTTTTGTAGTTATATTTAAATTACTTGCAGGTTCAGTTTGGGCATTGCCATGATTTGTACTAAACAAATATTTGTAATAATCTATGAATGCATGCTTGTTTTTCCTACAGACAAAATTAATAGCATTAAATTTTCGAAAAGAAGGCATGTTGGACATAGACAATAGGGTTTGTATTATCTATGGTTGGACCGGCATGCCTGAATTAAGATATGTACCTGGGAAGAACACTGCGTAAGTGAACATTGGTATGCATGTTTTCAAATTAATGCACAAGTATACAATGATACGCATACTCTATAATCATCCAACCAGCAGCCCGCTGATACTTACCATGGGTATCCTTGCAATTTGGCCCACACTATTGATCCTTCCTTGTACTGTGAATATATGTACTCCTGGCTGTTGGACAGATCTGGCCAGTCTCCTTCTGAAACTGAGCAAGAATTACACAATGGATCTGCAAGCAGTGGAGAAAATTACACAATAGGTAAAAGCACTTATTTGCTGAGTTAAATGCCCACTACCTCAAAATTGCACAAGTTATATTGCATACATAATATTAGTGCAGATATTTCCTAACCTGAATTCATTTTACATGACCAATTGAGAGGAACAAGGCAAGGATCACTACAGTCTTTCAGAATTCTCCATTTTGTACATTCATCACACTGTACCCAAACAGGACCATTGGAACAGGTTTTTGGCTTAGAATTATTTTTTCTGCGCTTGGCTGGTTTCTCAGGTATGTTTCCATTTGCAGCTCGCTTTGCTGGTTTAATGAAACCTGTTTTCTTCCTGCAGGTTTCTTCATCCTTGTGTACACCCAGTGCTGAATGGAGGTAATAGGATCTGCATAAAATTTTCACATGCAGTCTCTACTGTATTTTGCCAATCTATACCTATAGCTAGTTATGTTCATATTTATATGCGTAGTATATAAAACATCATTATAGTAACCTCATGCAGCAGCAGTTACACCATAATATCCTTACCTATGCCTTCATTCAAAACATTCTGAGAAAGACCGTTGGATTTGGTTTTTTCCTTTTTAGGTACCATTTCGTGGGACACAGAATTATGTTGGGAATTGTGCAACTCACTCTTCTTGTCTTCACATTCAATACTGATGTACTCTGCTTTCTCAAATCCATCTGCCTCTTCTTCGTCTGGCATCTCTGCTACATGTGCTTGAATTGGCTCTTCTTCATGTCCACCTTCATCAGGATCTCTGCACTCTTGATTGTGCGTGCTCACAATTAATCTCTTCTTGTGGACCCCTTTATCATCTTTTTTGATGCACTCTGCAATATTTTGAGTGAGGCACCTTTCCCGCTTTTGCTGATTTTCATGTTGTGTCTGCTCCTGTTTACTACTTTCTTCCTCATCCTGCTCTGTTTGTTCTAACCCTTGCTGCTCCACTACTGCATTTTCTTTATCTTTTTGTGTGGTCTCATCTAAAGCTTCTTTCTTTGTAATCTGTCCACATTCTGTTTCATCAAACTCCTGCTCTTCCTCCTTTTGCTCACATTCCTGTTTTTTCCATTTCAATTCCTTAACGTTTTGTACTGTTATAGTAACACTATTCTTGCACTCATATTCCTTTTCCTGTTCCTCTTTCAGCGTCTTCTGGTTACGCTCTTGTTTCTTCTTTTTATACTGTTGTTTCTTTTGTTCACAGTCTTGTTTTCTTTGTTTATTCTCTTGCTTCTTGCGCTCCCGTTCTTGCTTCTTTTGTTCACTCTCTTGCTTCTTTCGCTCCCGTTCTTGCTTCTTGCGTTCACGTTCTTGCCTCTTTTGTTCACTTTCTTGCTTTTTGCGCTCCCTTTCTTGATTCTTTTGGTCATTTTCTTGTTTTTTCTTTTCACAATCTTTCTTCTTTTGTCCCTCTTTCCTTTGGCCGCTGTCCTGTTTCCTCTGTGCATGTTCCTTCTTTTCTTGGTCAAGTTCTCCTTCCTTCTTCATAACTTCTGCTTTTGCCTGGTCATCATGCTCTACCTCCTTGTGAATTTCTGTTGCATTCTGTGGGCCCTTTTCTTTCTTCCGCTTTAAAATTTCTTCATTTTTGCTTGTGACTGAGTGCTCTTGTGTGTTCTGCTTATCCCTTTTGCAAGTCTTTGTGACTCCACTGTGGTGCCCTTGTGTATTCTGTGCTATTTCTTTTACCTTTTCCCATCCAGAATCTTGGCATGTCTGTTTCTCTAAAAGATAAGATGATCATGCACATAACCTATTACCTCTTGCACTGAATTATTGAGTTCTCAGTCCCACTGGCAGCTGATCACACTAGTACTAGCTCCTTACCTTGCCTATTGCTAGTCATCTTTGAGGAAAATGGAGGCTTCTTTTTACCAAATGTTGGAGCAATCTTGGGTTCCAAAGCCTTTGCAATAGTCGTATCAGATTTAGGGTCAACCTGGAATGATGGGAAAAGGGTGCATGATTGTACGTATTTAGAGAGGATAAAGGAAATAATGAGGTTCATGCAATATCAATTAGATACAGCAGAACTTGGAAAGTAAGTTCCCTCAAAAGAATTTCAAATGAAGGCAGTATTAGTATTCTCACTATCGGACTCAGGTACTTACTATTGAAGGTATTTTCAATGATATTGTATGATGTAGGGACAAAGCAAAGAGTACTTATTATCCAGAAGTATTTACTAACCCAGGTATAATTTTTACTGTAACAGAGTTTGATCGTACAGTCAAATCTCATTAGTGAGTACACCTGGGGACCCTACAAATTGCCACTCTCTATCAGTAGTACTTGCTACCCATATAGATTAGTATTTTGAGTTATAAGCTGGGGTATCCTTGCACTTCCTAACCACTGGTATAAATGGGGGTCCTGAAGGTTATAAGCGCCACTACAACTATAATGGGGGGGGGGGGGGGCTGGAAGGATAAAAATATTCCATTACATTTGAGGTCGGCCTGTTTCCGTGTACCTGCCCAAGACTTTTGCTTATATTCTGCCCAAGCTTGCTGTTTGAATCCCGAGGTAAGCTGGTTACGTCAAGAGAATCTAGAGCATTAGTTTTAGGACTTTTGTTCTCTTGAACGTCTGCATTGGCGTCCTGAAGACGTTCGTTCCTAACCGAGGAAGTTGGCGTACTACTGCGGACTTTAGACGGGTCTAACGGATCACAGGAACCATCATTAATCCGTCTGGGGTACTCTGGGAGCTGCGTTGTAAGCTTCTCTTCGTTTGGTTGACTATGTGCGCCCGGTGAGTCGTTGAGAGATACAACGGCATTTTCTAAGGAACCGTCGTCTTCCAGCGAGTCATTCAGGGCCTCGGACTCCTCGTACTTGCCAGTGAATCCATTTTCATAACCATACAAAGAGATATTCCCTTCTGTAGAGACGGTATTACCGTCAAAGCACCCGTTCATACTTAGCAAACTTGTTCACTTTTGCCTTCAGCTGCTGCACGTGAGCGCTCCAAAATTCTATCCCCGCGCCAACGCCAATAGGATCACGTGACTTCGCAATGCGTGTTTGGGGTGAATTCGTGCGTACTTCGTGTGTGTGCTTGTGCGCTCTTATGATCATCCTCCATCATTGCATTAGAGGTTGGCTCAAGGGGCTTCCTCTACGTGGAGGGATTTCAAAAGTTCTATCGACTGTTGCAGGCCAAACAGAGAGACATTCAAAACTTCGAACTTGATGTAGTTAGGCATGTCATTGTGTCGTCCTGCAATGTTTGGTGTAAGTGCACTACCTGTATATACCAGCCTGGACGTGTTTTATTGTTTTGGTTCATTTTTTTCTTTCTTACCAGTCTCCACTGTCTTTCTTTGCATGCCTCATAACTATTTTGCATACGGGTCACTTAACCATACTGTGCATGTTTGTCTACAGAACATTTTGGCAGTGTTATACTGCAAGTGCATGTACCTATCATTTCACCTGTAACTATGGTTTAGGACATTTTTTTTCTTGTATGCATACCTACCAGTCTTCAGTACTGGTCTTTTCTAATAATGATTGGCCATATGGTGAAGTGTGAAAAACGTGTGTGTGTACATGTGTGTGTGTGTGTGTGTGTGTGTGTGTGTGTGTGTGTGTGTGTGTGTGTGTGTGTGTGTGTGTACATATTTTGTGCATGTGTTTATGTGGTTGTGTGTGTATGTGTGTGTGTGTGTGTGTGTGTGTGTGTGTGTGTGTGTGTGTGTGTGTGTGTGTGTAGACCCAGGGCTCCGCTATCATAGATATCTATCTATGGGTGGTTTCAAGGTTCAAGGTTCAAAGTTCAAGGTGTGTACATGTATGTGTGTGCGTGTACATGTGTGTGTGTGTGCGTGTGCATGTGTGCATGTGTGTGTGCGTGTGTGTGTGTGCGTGTGTGTGTACATGTGTGCATGTGTGTGTGCGTGTGTGTGTGTGAGTGTGTATGTGTGCACGTGTGTGTATGTATGTGTGTATACATATGTGCATGTGTGCGTTTGTGTGTCTGTGTGTGTCTGTGTGTCTGTGTGTGTGTGTGTGTACGTGTGTGTGTGTGTGTGTGTGTGTGTGTGTGTGTGTGTGTGTGTGTGTGTACATATATGTGCGTGTGTGTGTGTGTGTGTGTGCACGTGTGTATGTGTGTGTGTGTGTGTGTGTGTGTGTGTGTGTGTACATATATTATATGTGCATGTGTGTGCATGTGTGTGCCTGTGTGTGTGTGCGTGTGTGTGTGTGTGTGTGTGTGTGTGTGTGTGTGTGCACGTGTGTGTGTGTGTGTGTGTGTGTGTGTGTGTGTGTGTGTGTGTGTGTGCACGTGTGTGTGTGTGTGTGTGTGTGTGTGTGTGTGTGTGTGTGTGTGTGTGTGTGTGTGTGTGTGTGTGTGTGTGTGTACATATATTATATGTGCATGTGTGCGCATGTGTGTGCCTGTGTGTGTATGTGTGTGTGTGTGTGTGTGTGTGTGTGTGTGTGTGTGTGTGTGTGTGTGTGTGTGTGTGTGTGTGCCTGTGCCTGTGTGCGTGTGTATGTGTGTGTGTGTGTGTGTGTGTGTGTGTGTGTGTGTGTGTGTGTGTGTGTGTGTGTGTGTGTGTGTGTGTGTGTGTGTGTGTGTGTGGATCCTCACCTTGCCCATTCGATGCAATTCCATATGCCATTCTGAAACAATGCCCATCTCTGCATGCAGCCCTACTCCACCTATATAACACCTACCTGTTGCAAAGCAGAGTTCCATCCCTGTGGAAAATGGCAGTGATCAAACTCATCCCAAAGTCAAAGGCACAAGTCTGCCCCTCTGATCCCAAGAATTTCCGACAGATTGCTCTCACAGCATACATTGGTAAGGTTTTTACATCCTTGATTAAACGGCGTTGGGAAGACCACATGTTATCCAACTCTTATCTTGACACCAACATCCAGAAGGCATTCCAGAGTCGTATTGCTGGGTGTGAAGAGCATCAATTTAAGCTCTCATCCATCCTTCAAGATGCAAACCGTAATCAACAATCATTGACTGTCGCATGGATTGATCTCACAAATGCATACGGCAGTGTTCACCACAAGTTTATTCAGTTTGCCCTCACCCACTACTATGCACCATCAGAACGGATTGCTCTTACCTCCAACTTGTATTGCAACCAACAAGCTGTAATCACTTGTCAGCAGTGGTCAACCAACCCTGTTGACCTGGTGTTTTCCAAGGAGACCCTTTTTCAGTTGCAATATTCAACACTGTCATCAACCTTCTCCTTAACCACACCAAGAGCCATTGCCCTAATACTGCATGGTTATAGATTCTCATCTTCCAGCAAACGGCTATCTACCTTACAGTATGCTGATGACACCTGTTTCACAGCCAGTAGTACAAAGAACTGCCAGCAAATGCTGAACGCAACAGAAGTGTGGTTGAATTGGGCAAGAATGGAACCCAAGGTATCTAAGTGCCGCACATTGGCTCTACAGAGTAGACAGTCACAGAGTACCCGATTTCACAACCCAGATCTTATGCTTGGCTCGGAAACAATCCCATTTCTCGGTGACAACTCCATTCCATTTCTTGGCATGCCCGTTGACAAGCTCCTGTCCAGTATGGAACACCAGC
>CAUJGJ010000251.1:37500-40598 GCA_963170055.1 Halisarca cf. caerulea | reverse complement strand
GTGTGTGTGTGTGTGTGTGTGTGTGTGTGTGTGTGTGTGTGTGTGTATTCATGTGTGTGTACATGTGCGTGTGAATATGTGCGTGTGTGTGTATGGATAATATGTATGTGCATGTGTGTGTGTGTGTGTGTGTGTGTGTGTGTGTGTGTGTTTGTGTGTGCATATGTATGCAAGTGTGTGTGTGTGTGTGTTTGTGTGTGTGTGTGTGTGTGTGTGTGTGTGTGTGTGTGTGTGTGTGTGTGTTTGTGTGTGCATATGTATGCAAGTGTGTGTGTGTGTGTGTTGTGTGTGTGTGTGTGTGTGTGTGTGTGTGTGTGTGTGTGTGTGTGTGTGTGTGTGTGTGTGTGTGTGTGTGTGTGTGTGTGTGCATGTGTGTGTGTGTGCGTGCATGTGTGCAAGTGTGTGTGTGTGTGTGTTTTTGTGTGTGTGTGTGTGTATGTGTGTGTATATGTGTGTGTGTTTTATTTATGTGTACAAACTTTTGTGAAA
This sequence comes from Halisarca cf. caerulea, assembly GCA_963170055.1. NCBI lineage: Eukaryota > Metazoa > Porifera > Demospongiae > Chondrillida > Halisarcidae > Halisarca > Halisarca cf. caerulea. The sequence continues at coordinate 40,109 of CAUJGJ010000251.1, read as the reverse complement.
TACTTTATGTAAAATATATGGTCTGAAATTATTTCAAGTAGGCAACCCCATGCATGGGATGCATCCTAGCTATCTATATACAATACTTCCGACAAGTATGTCGGTAGTGTGTGCGAATTAGTATATTTGCTTTGCCTAAGTTGATAATGATAATTAGCGGAGTTCAATAATTTATATATAGCACATTAGGCAACATGTTCAAATGAAACAAATTTAATTAAACAGGTTAGCAACCAACATTACCAAATAACCTAATTCTTGTTTGGCCTGTAAAAGTGCCTGACAATGATAAAGTTTGATATTGACTGTGAAAGTAATAACCTGTACGACTTAAAAATTATAAATTGTTGTCGGCCATTTCCCATTAGGCAACATAGAACCCCAGTCGAGTAATTCCAATGTCTTCATCATCTCTATCCTCATTGAAATTGACTTCTACAATAAACTTATCAGTCGTGCTTGAGTGCTGCTGATTAGATTGGCAAAAGTACGGCAGATTTGGAGGATCGCAACAGGTGTTGGTGTCAGGGCATCCATTTCCACTCCAGAGAACTTTATCCATGAACCACTCATAGTGATAATCACTTGGGTCAGGATTTCCACTGTCACAGTAATAATATCTACCAAAACCGCTGGGAGCAGGGTCACCTGGAGTAGTCGAACATGGACAATCAAAATCACCCTTCCCAGCAGCATAGGCCCACAACAGATGCCGAGTACGTGAATTCCCATAATAGAAAATGATGCCATCCATTTTAGCAGCATCCTGTGTAGAAAAGGCATCTGGAGTTCCAAACTGATAAGCCTCCACAAATCCAGTGACTTTAGTGAAGGAGAGACCATTGACAGGAAATGTCATTTCATAGCGCGGACCAGGGCCTGATACTGCTCGACGTGTTTCCCCACGACAGACTTTCACTCCTCCTGGAGCTTCATCGAGTCTAAAGTTGTCAGGGCAGGCACCAACACTAGCATCAACATCCCCTACCAGCAGCCAGCCCCTGATTCCACAATGTTCATCCTCCATGTTACAGTACATTTCCTGTGGACCGTCACCAGTTTGAATGTAATAGAATCCATTCCTTCCAGCTTCTTCTCCAACAGCTTCAAAAATTTCATGACATGAGTTTGCAGGATTGAATTTACTGAATCCAATGTTATTGCATATCGATGTGCTAACGGGCAACTTAGGTTCTGGTTCAGGTTCAGGCTCAGGCTCAGGCTCTGGTTCAGGTGGAGGAGGTGCTGGTGGTTTGGTCTTGATGGTTGCTGGAGGCCAAGTTTTGTCGGGTGATTGAGCTATGGTGGTAGCTGTACATACTGGCTGAACAATGCAAATGAAAACTGGGACAACACTCAGGAAGAAAATCCAGGTCATTCTTCAGCTTGGTATGAAAATAGAATTCAGTGCCTGTTGTTGGCTTATTTATTTTCTACTCTGGAGTCCACCTCACCACAAACACCTACTGCATAATTCTGCATGCAAACACCTACTGCATAATTAATACATACATACATACATATATATATATATATATATATATATATATATATATATATATATATATATATATATATATATATATATATATATATATAATGGGTTGAACCTGATCATCTAACAAGTCCTCGCTTCTGCCCAGATTCCTTACATCCTGGAACCTCAGGGCCTAGTTCGTTCTGACAACAAGCGCCCTCACGGTTTAACTATTACTCCGTGGGCCAACGGTCAACCTTTGGTGTGGGATGTCACATGCTGGGATTCTTTCGCACCCTGCTACATCTCCTTGTCATCTTCGGGTGCCGGTCTGGTAGCAGAGCATGCTGCCCGTAGGAAGCGTGATGTTTACAAAGACTTGCCTGCCAACCATATCTTCGTCCCAATTGCATTTGAGTCGACCGGTGTATTTGGAAATGACACTCGATTGTTGATCAAAGAAATTACTCGTAGATCTAGGCTTGTAACTCATGATCAGTTGTCTTACCTCAAATTGTGTCAACGTATAAGTATTTGTATCCAAAACTTTTATTGTGCATCTATTCTTGGCTGTCACAGTGATTCTGCTTGTTGTACATAGGTTGTAGGTTATACGTTCCTCATGTCTTGTATTTGTTGATTCTTAAGTAATAATTAAAAGATATACATATATAATTATATATATATATATATATATATATATATATATATATATATATATATATATATGTATATATATATATATATATATATATATATATATATATATATATATATATATATATGTATATATATATATATATATATATATGTATATATATATATATGTATATAAATATATATATATATATATAGATATAGATATAATATATATATATATATATACATATATATATACATATATATACATATGTATATTATATATATATATATAATAATATGTATATATATATATATATATATATATATATATATATATATATATATATATATATATATATATATATATATATATATATATATATATATATATATATATATATATATATATATATATATATATATTAATATGTGCATATGTATATATAATATACACATGTATATTATATATATATATATATATATATATATA
>CAUJGJ010000251.1:12500-15000 GCA_963170055.1 Halisarca cf. caerulea | reverse complement strand
TTTATGACCATTATTTTCAAGGAATCAAGTCATGATCAAATTGTGCTTTTTTATACAGAGGTGCATTAGTGTAGGAGCAGCCTATGTACATGTACAGTGCTTGCTGTAGACAGGTAACCTTACTTGCATTGCTTGCTGTAGACAGTTGACCTTACTACAATGCAAGTGGTCTGTATGATAGGCCAAGCTAGGTTTCACTGTAAATAATTGTGTGTGTGTGTCTATGAGTGTGAGCATAATAATGCCTGTTAGTGCATACATGTGTGTGTATGTGTGTGCTTGTGTGCATATATAATACATCTGTGCACACAAAATATGCATGCGCATTCACATGTATGTATACATGCAGATGCTTTTAGGTGCCTGTGCTTGCAAAATTAATAGATTTCGAGTGCACTCATAATCAGAGTACTAATCGATTCTGCTTGCACATGTGCATGTTTGTGAATGCAGGATACAAGCCTCACATAATCATCCTCTGAATTGCTCTTAGGGTGTAACTATCGGAGGAATTCATGCTGAATATGTGGCAGCCAAGAGAATCAACATACCAACGGGTCAGAAGGCAGAGGTAAAGTCTGAAGTAGCAGTCATCCCATTGTACACTCCATCTAATGCCTGCACTGCAGTTTGTGTCCTTATATATAATAAGTACAGTAAAATCTTGATAACTAGAATCATGATAATTAGAATATAAACATTGATGAATGTATCATTCCTAGTGTATGGAGTACATAATATGTAGCTGGTTAATTAGAACTTATGGATAGTTAGAACTTTTTTACTGAAAAATCAAGGTTCTAACTAAAGAGATTTTACTGTAAATTACATGCAAATTTTCAAATCCGGCATTCTTCCACAAATAACCACCAATAACAAAATGAATAAAACCCTCATCAAATTTCCACTATCCTAAACATTTCATCTCCCATGATCACAATCATGTAATGCATGTACATAAATCTCACACAATGTGACCCTCCTCATACTGTATTTGTATATAGCTTATATAATCACACCCTGGCTTTGTCGTCTGTATATATACTGTATAATATTCAGGTGTCCCTGACTGTCAACAACCAGTGCATGGTTGAGTGTCTTGGAGAAGGACAAGCAGTGGGTGGTGGAACCAGGTACCATCACGGTGTACGTGGGTGCAGCAGCCTGACCATACACCAGCAGTACCTTCCAATGTACTACAAGTTAGCGTTCATATCAATCAGTCAAGTGGTGCGGACCAACTGAAAATATCATTACTGTGTGTAATTAGTCATGATTACTGATGTAATGATCATCATCATCATCATCCTCATAATGCATTACTATTATTATTAGCCATTATATCAATATGCTATAATTTACATAACAAGGTGAACATTTTGTACTTTAATTATGATATTATTATATATATTTTGTGTAGTTATTGCTGAGTTTGATAGATGTTTACAGTAGAACCTCGTTTGTAAGAACACTATTAATTAATGAGTAATAGCTGGTTATGAAGTACAAGGATATAAGGATATATCTATATGGTTAGCAAGTACTACTGAAAGCGAGTAGCAATTTGGAGGGTCCCCAGGTGTACTCACTAACTAGGCTTGACTGTACTTATCCTAATACTGTATATTTATGGCTATGTTCTATGACATTGTTAGTAGTTCTTGTAGTACCAAACTATTTGATTTTCATCTATTTCGATCTCTTGCTGAAGGTTGTTAATGTGTATAACACTCACACACACGCACACACACACACACACACACACACACACATACACGCACACACACACAAACACACATGCACACGCAAACACATACACAAACATTATACACACACACACACACACACACACACACACACACACACACACACACACACACACACACACACGTACACACACACACACACACACACAAACACACACATACACGCACACACACACAAACACACATGCACACGCAAACACATACACAAACATTATACACACACACACACACGCACACACACACACACACACACACACACACACACACATGCACACACACACACACACACACACACACACACACACACACACACACACACACACACACACACGTACACACACACACACACACATGCACACACACACACACACACATGCACACACACACACACACACACACACACACACACACACACACACACACACACACACACACACACACACGTACACACACACACACACACACAAACACACACATACACGCACACACACACAAACACACATGCACACGCAAACACATACACAAACATTATACACACACACACACACGCACACACACACACACACACACACACACACACACACCACACACACACACACACACACCTATGGTTATATGTGGGTTCGATGGTGCGAGAGAACCGTAACCATTATAGTTATTTAATCGAATAACATAACCAGCATGAGGAGACAAGACAAGAGACGTGGTGGACAAGGGACACACGTGGTTGATCG
>CAUJGJ010000250.1:7500-14000 GCA_963170055.1 Halisarca cf. caerulea | reverse complement strand
TCACGCGTGTGTGTCTTATGTAAATAAGTCCTATAATGTATTAGAACAATGAAGGTAGTGTTCAATAATAGTTCACTGAACTGTATGAGCTTGTAAAACATGCAGGTCAGATGGGATCATGGTTCAAAAATCACCTTGAAATTCATTGGGTTTCCTATAATTAGGATTACTCAGGAAAGCTGTCTAGCTTCCATGGAAGGTTTCATGGCAAGTACATATTTGTGAGATCTGTAAAGCCCGCTCACCACAGTGTTGGCGGGGATGAAGGACACACAATGGGGTACCAAGGCGTAAGCCAACTGTAACACGAACTATCTCGTGCATCATCCAATCTTATAATGTCAATGTTAACTTTTGGAATAGGGGAGGCTGTGATCGAGCCATGTTCCACGCGTATGCCTCAATAAATCAGAACATGCAGTGCTTTGAATGTCTGACCCCAATTGAATGTGAGGTGTCCGGGGCAAGGGGTTCTCACTATTTGTTTAGCAAGTACCTGCATGGTTATAGTATACACACTCCCGGACAGCAAGCTATACCCCTCAACTTTTTTGTCCCTGTGTATACCCCATATACATAAACGTACCAACCCCGGTAGTATATAAGCACCCTCTGATAACAAGTACAGTAGATTCCCACTAGCTTATCCGCACTCAATGGGACTAGCTTATATTATATGTTCAGATAATAACCGGATAATATAGAATAACATGTAAATTAAATAGTATACATATAGAACTATGTATAAGAATGGGTACATGCATATTAAGGAATCATTGTAGACTCATGCATTCATGCACATGTGGTAAAACATTCCTGTTCTGTATTACAAAATACCAATATACTATATATAGAGGGTAGGCCGGATAAGTGAGGGTCGGATAAGCGAGCTATAGGGTCCACTGTACTGAATCAGATTCTGTCTCTCTTCGAGGTATATATTATAATATTATGTACTATATTCAAGTTCCATGCATGCAATATGCTCTATAATCAGGTGTATTGAAACCACTTTAATAATAATATGGTAAAGGATGAATGACACAGAATCGTGCAAAAGGCTTTAATATCAAATATGGGATCCTCCATAAACACTTATAACAAGGGAAAGTTATAATTGTGAAACATGCAGTCACAGGGCTAAGCAGACAAATGGCAAGACAAACATATAGGGCTACACACAATATAGGGATAGACAGATCAAGTTAAATTGGACCAATTGCACATTGTGCAAATTCCTACATCCATGCACATGCATGTACAACACATTATACAGTACATATGTGTCGATGAAGTTTTTAAACTGCTTTGTCTGCATGTACAGCTGGTGTGTCAATGTCCATAATATAAATTCACTTTTGAAAGCCATGGACTTTCCATATCATTAGTTTTAAATTTGGGCGTGTGTATTTGGAGTTGGATCTCGAGTGGCGTGACGTACCATATGTTTCTGTGTCAATATGGAGTACTATATACTATACCGTATATATACTCCATAATCCAGCAACACATCCACTGCATGGTTAATCGCTTTTATATAGCTTTATTACCATGGGAGGGGGGGGTTACTAAAATCAGCATGTGAATTCAGGTATATAATGCATGCAGTACCAAATAATATACGGATCAAGCTATTATTATAATTATTATAGGTTATTGCACCCACGCTGGCTCCGTATTATACAGGACACTAGTGAGATCGGAGTGCATAGGATTGTTTAATATCACTGAGCTGATCATTAAATTCGTACGTATTCATCCCTGCATGGCTCCATCTACAGATACATCCGCCACAGAACTCCAAATACACGCGTACAAACAATCATGCATGATACAAACAGTGACAATAAAATCACATGACAACTAGTACCGCATACTACCATATGGTGAGTGAACATGGGGTACAATAAAATTAATGTTATTATAATTACAATACATTGGATATAAATACAGAATCTGATACATATTATGTATAATGTCAGAAAATTACTAAACACAGTATTACATACATACATACAGATAATGCGAGACCGGAGAACAACATCATGATACACAGACAGACGCAGACCAAACTGACGATACATGAACAAAAATCACAGTCTCTTCTGTTTTTGAATCGGGACTTTCTTCTTTGCACCGCTACCGCTAATTGAGGAGAGACGATAATGGAACGTTAGTAATTGGAAATTGTGAGTACAGTAGTACCTCTTTTGAGAGACCACCCTCATGAAAGACCACCTCTTTTGTAAGACCAGCTTTCCTGGTCACAAATGTGTATGCGTCCCATACTGATCTCCCCCTCGCCAGAGACCACTATTTCTGAAAGACCACTTCTCACAAGTCCCTAAGGGTGGTCTCTCAGAAGGGGTACCACTACATAATATTGGTAGATTAACATGGCTAGGTTGGCAACACATACGTACATGGAGGAAAAAGGACAGACACATGTGTGTTATGCGTACACGTATTTGTACGTACTAACGCACAAATACACACACACACACACACCTACACACACACACACACACACACACACACGCACGCACACACACACATACATACACACGCACGTGCACACACACACACACACACACACACACACACACACACACACACACACACACACACACACACACATGCATGCATGTACACACGCACACAAACAAACACACACACACACATACACACACACACACACACACACACACACACACACACACACACACACACCTTGGGGAAACAATGTCTTTGGAGGGCGTCTTAGCAAGTTTTGAAGTAGTACCTTTTGATGCCCTCACCATAGTTGGTGATGTGTTCCTTCGGGGTCCCAATGGAGAGGGGGACTTCACCTTGTGAGACTTCTGTGACGAAGCTGTGACAGGGAAACGAAGCTTTCAGTTACAGGTGCACAGTACACAATACACAGACACTCAGTGAGATCAAACCGTCACGGTACGCGGGATGCACAAAGCACACACAAACCTTAAATGCTAGCATTCCTAGTGAAAACTAAACTCACAGATGTATATACGTGTGTACAGTGACCCCCCGCTCTAATGTGACACCACTGCAGCTGGGACTTGAAAATAAAGTCGGACTAGGATGTTGTCGGATATAGGACAGGAGATTTTGTATTAAAAGGTGCATGTGGGTGCCAATATTTGGTGTCAGTTTGAGAGGTTGTCAGTTTAGAGAGGTTCCGGATTGGAGAGGTTCCACTGCAATTATGGAAATACATCCAACTTGGTTAACAAGCACCGCTGAGGGCCAACCATAGCACTTACTACAGTGAAGCCTTTCTAATCCGACACTCAATGGGACCTGAGAATAATGTCGGATTAGGAGGTTGTTGGATTATGGAGTGCCTCTTACCATACTTAAATATGGTAACTGTACGGACATACCTTATTGAGCCGTAAGATCAGAGAGAATGTTAGATTGCAGAGGTGACAAACTAGAGAGGTTTTGCTTTATCAGCATCCATTATCGCGATTTATACATGTACATATGTAGCAGGCGAGAGTACGTCTGTACGTACCTCCTGTACAAGAGTGTGTACAGTACTATTCTGGGTGCGTTCATACATACAGTAGAACTTGGAAAGTAAGTACCCCCAAGGGATTGCAAAATAGGTACTCACTACCAGAGGTACTTACTATCCAAGGTGCTTTCAATGGAATTGCGTGAGGTAGGGACAAAGCAGGAGTACTCACTAACCAGGAGAACTTACTAACCCAGTTACTCACTAACCTGGAGTATTCACTAACCAGAGTACTCACTAACCCAGGTACTCACTAGCCCAGGTACTCACTAACCCAGGTACTCACTAACCCAGGTACTCACCAACCCAGGTACTGACTAACCCAGGTACTCACTAACCAGTTTGACTGTACCTCCTGTACAGGACTATGTACAGTACTCTCTGGGGTAGGTGCGTACGTACGCACACATGTACGTAGTATACGTACGTACGTACGTACATACTAGGCAATTTCACTTGTATGTAGGCACTGTTACAAATGTACGTACATAGCCCAATTACAATGACCATGAGGACAGACAGGAGTAAATAGGTATTTATATGACTTACAAACACACATTCAACAGTCGAATAAAAGTGTTATATGCACATACGTAGTACTTGTACATTGACCATATGCAACACACGTGTATGTATGTACAGTACATGCATGCAAACACAAACACAGACACACACATACTCAAGTTCTGTAAAGAGGTTGTTCTTCCGGTAACAGGACTGTGATTGGGGGTGGAGTCTGCAGACCCCTCCCCACTTGAGATTGCAAGTCCTACACTGACAGAGGGTGTCATGGTTTTCTTCGAAAGATGAGAAACAGACCCGGACTTGTTTGTGTCCCCTGGAGAAGGACAAAGGTGTGTGTGTGTGTGCGCGCGCACATCCTTGCATGTTGTGTGTGTGTGTGTGTGTGTGTGTGTGTGTGTGTGTGTGTGTGTGTGTGTGTATGTGTGTGTGTGTGTGTGTGTGCGCGCACGCGTGCATGCGTGTGTGTGTGCTTCCTGCAGGTTATGTGTGTGTGCACGAGTCTGGTGCAATTAGGTACGTATGCCAATAACACAACTCTTGTGCTGGAAAGGGAGCATAATATCTGCTAACATACGTACGTACGTACGTACGTATGTACAAACGTATGTACATATGTACATAATGTGCATACGTACGTACGTATGTAAATGGACAGACCTGACAATTTCAGTGACGAAGGAGGCGTTGCAAATCCTGATCCTGTGCTGCTGCTGCTGTGACAAGACGACTTCTTTCCAATTTGTGGGGAGTACATCTGCTTCTTCCCCTGCCCCACCTTAGACAAAGGTGCCTTCCCTCCTACAGAGATAGGAAGGAGAAATAAACAACATTTGATAGATTTTTTTTATTTTGTGCTATGTAAGATTCACAAAAGTAATGGCATCCTTGCAATTGACAGCAAATGCTGTGCATAATGCACACACACACACACACACACACACACACACACACACACACACACACACACACACACACACACACACACACACACAAACACATTTGAACATGCACATGCACATGCACATGCACACACACACACACACACACACACACACACACACACACACACACACACACACACACACACACCTACGTACCTTTATCTGGACAAACTCTCGGTAATGAAGCTGACTTCAGTCTGTCATCGGAGCTCATCGACTTCTTGATAGACCCATTGAGATGCTGCTTAGAAACAGCACTCAAGACTCCCTCTTCTCCCCAAAGCTGCTTCTCCTCCTCTTCCTTCTGATGGTCAATGATCTCATCTTCAAAGTACGTTTGTCTTGAGTACTGTAGCAGGTGGGAGGGGTTCAGTTATGACACACAATCACTCCCATAAGAGTCATGTGATATGCATGTGATCTCCATGACCCCTCCATGTCATCTCCTATGACAGTCTTGTGATTTGCATGTGATCTCCCACAACAGTCATGTGATATGCATGTGATTACCATGCCAGTCATGCCATCTAATCGTGATCTCCCCATGCCACAGGTGACCTTCCCACCACTAGGCATACATAGACATGTGCAGAAATAGCACAGGTACTACAGGTACTACAGCTGCTACAGGTGCTACAGGTACTACAGCTGCTACAGGTACTACAGCTGCTTCAGGTACTACAGGTATTACAGGTACTACAGCTGCTACAGGTAGTACAGCTGCTACAGGTACTACAGGTACTACAGGTACTACAGGTACTACAGCTGCTACAGGTACTACAGGTACTACAGGTACTACAGGTACTACAGGTACTACAGGTACTACAGGTACTACAGCTGCTACAGGTACTACAGGTACTACAGGTACTACAGCTGCTACAGGTACTACAGGTACTACAGGTACTACAGGTACTACAGGTACTACAGGTACTACAGGTACTACAGCTGCTACAGGTAGTACAGGTACTACAGGTACTACAGGTACTACAGCTGCTACAGGTACTACAGGTACTACAGGTACTACAGGTACTACAGGTACTACAGGTACTACAGGTACTACAGCTGCTACAGGTACTACAGGTACTACAGGTACTACAGGTACTACAAGTACTACAGGTACTACAGCTGCTACAGGTACTACAGGTACTACAGGTACTACAGGTACTACAGGTACTACAGCTGCTACAGGTACTACAGGTACTACAGGTACTACAGCTGCTACAGGTACTACAGGTACTACAGGTACTACAGCTGCTACAGGTACTACTGCTATAGGTACTACAAGTACTACAGGTACTACAGCTGCTACAGGTACTACAGGTACTACAGGTACTACAGGTACTACAGGTACTACAGCTGCTACAGGTACTACAGGTACTACAGGTACTACAGCTGCTACAGGTACTACAGGTACTACAGGTACTACAGCTGCTACAGGTACTACAGCTGCTACAGGTACTACAGGTACTACAGGTACTACAGCTGCTACAGGT
>CAUJGJ010000250.1:0-2500 GCA_963170055.1 Halisarca cf. caerulea | reverse complement strand
GTTTATCCCCTTGTCCTGCTTCACCCCTCACACACACACACACACACACACACACACACACACACACACACACACACACACACACACACACACCACACACACACACACACACACACACACACACACACACATACACACACACCACACACCTCATGCATGCCAAATGCTAGTTGTCTTCTGACCAGAAATGAACTATCTTGAGATAATCGGACAATGCAGTCATGCTGAGAGTGGAGATACTTCTTAGATCCACAGAACATCACAACAGCCGGTACATTGAATGCGGCCCACTTCCTGCAGTCAATGTCACCTTCGTCCAGATTCACTATCACTGACACTGAGGAGTCCTATTGGGAGAGGAGGAGGAAGGTTGTGTGTCTGGGGATTTGTGTGTGTGTGTGTGTGTGTGTGTGTGTGTGTGTGTGTGTGTGTGTGTGTGTGTGTGTGTGTGTGTGTGTGTGTGTGTGTGTGTGTGTGTGTGTGTATACATACACACATACACAATGTACACACACACACACACGCACACACACACACACACACACACACACAACACACACACACACACACACACACACACACACACACACAACGTACACATTCATTCCTGGAGGTGCTCTCATATGTACACAATTGTTTGTAGAACTCCAGAGACCAAAAGCGATCCTCTTCACTCATAAAATCTGATAAAATCCAAGAAAAAAGTGATCAATGTCCATGTGGTATTTGTATACTACATTGTTAATGCAGGCATGTCATGCATACGTATGTATGCAGTATGCATGCACGTACGTACGTACATACGTAGGTATGTACGTACATGTACATATACACTTTGTACATACACAATGTACGTACATACGCACGTACGTATGTGCATATATACATACGTACATACGTATGTATGTATACACACAACAAAGACAGTTTTTACCGTAGAATATGTATGTACATACATATGCAATGTTATGTACATACTGTACGTACATACAATAGACCATTTGAAAACAAACATACGTACGTATGTACATGTATGTACCAACCTTTCAGGTGGTGTACGGCCTTCCCAAACACTCTGGACACTGTTGTAAGGAGCTTGTTTTTCTTGTTCATGGCAGACTTGCAGACCTTGATGAACAGCGGGGGAATGGTCTTTGCAGTGACTGCAGATGAGAGAGGGGGTGAGAGATGTTGGAGGAGGTATGTACATACAAATACACAAAGTACTGTATGTACGCATGTATGCATAAGGGGGTAGGTACAGGGCTAGAAATAGCAGTCTGCCATCTGCCATTTTCTGAACAAAACGCGAATATGCTGACCAAGTTCAAATTAGCCAATACATCGTTGAATGTATTGCCCTCAGTTTACTAAAACTGAGAGCTGAGTCCCCACTATTGGCTATTACAGTCGAGCACCAATTAGTTCTGATAGTCTCCAGTTTGAGTGCTAAAAATTTCATTGTATGACATACGCACATGCGCAGTGTTAGAAATAATGCTCAGTAGTCAGACATTGTCCTACCATTTTGCCATTTTGTCCAACCCAGAAAGGTTTTGGTCAGACATTTGACTGAGCACTACCTAAATACTCATTTGATATGCACACACACACACAGTGATGTCCCCAAGCCATTTGCACTGAGAATGTCTACTTATATGCTTTCACTGTTTGCTGATGCACATCCACTGTGGCACATCTGCTGTGGCACATCTACTGTGGTACATCTACTGTGGCACATCCACTGTGGCACATCCACTGTGGCACATCTACTGTGGCACATCTGCTGTGGCACATCCACTGTGGCACATCCACTGTGGCACATCCACTGTGGCACATCTACTGTGGCACATCTGCTGTGGCACATCCACTGTGGCACATCTACTGTGGCACATCTGCTGTGACACATCTACTGTGGCACATCTGATGTGGCACATCTACTGTGGCACATCTGCTGTGGCACATCTGATGTGGCACATCTACTGTGGCACACCTACTGTGGCACATCTGCTGTGGCACATCCACTGTGGCACATCTGCTGTGGCACATCTACTGTGGCACATCTACTGTGGCACATCTACTGTGGCACATCCACTGTGGCACATCCACTGTGGCACATCTACTGTGGCACATCTACTGTGGCATATCTACTGTGGCACATCTACTGTGGCACATGTGGACTTCTCCAAAATATGTCCAAGCAAAGCTGGAATTGTCTGCCTCAAAATGATGATGCCAGGACATTTGTCCAACCTCCATTTGCTCCTCATTTCTAACACTGCATTGGTCGTACATACGTACCTACATACCTACGTACATGTAGGTTGGCCATTTCTGACCATTATAGATAATGGTCAGAAATGGCCAACCTACGTACATACGCATCTTCAAAATGTCCTACCAATATACGTAATTTCTCGTCAGCCATTTGTCCTAATAAATGCCTAACGCTAGTTCTACCACTTCAGGTATGTATGAGGAGGGAGAAGGAAGGGGGAAA
>CAUJGJ010000249.1:0-13000 GCA_963170055.1 Halisarca cf. caerulea | reverse complement strand
TTACATGCAAAACCGAAGTCACAGCTTCTAAGCTCGTGTTGGGTACACTGTGCAGCATACGTACTCACAACCTCTTACGTGTGTATTACGAGTTACTAATACTGTGTGTGTGTGTGTGTGTGTGTGTGTGTGTGTGTGTGTGTGTGTGTGTATGTGTGTGTGTGTGTGTGTGTGTGTGTGTGTGTGTGTGTGTGTGTGAATGTGTGTGTGTGTGTGTGTATGTGTGTGTGTGTGAATGTGTGTGTGTGAGAGTGTGTGTGTGTGTGCACGCACTTGTGTGTGTGTGTGCACGCACATGTGTTTGTGTGTGTATGTGTGTGTGTGCGTGTGCATGCATGTGTGTGTGTGTGTGTGTGTGTGTGTGTGTGTGTGAGTGAATACAAAAACAGTAACTATTCAACTCAAGATGGTCTACCTAATGCTCTGAACATGGCCATAGACAGAGGTGCCCACCCACACATGCAGGCAGTATTGTGCAAGGTACCAGTGCAGGAGCACCTCATTAGCGGCAGCATCTGGTGAGGATGGGCAGCTGTTATTCTCCAAACATGGTTGCAACCCAGGAACAGCACACCAACCCACACACAACACGCACCTTACAAACTGAACTGGTTGCTATAAACACACATCCATTGAATAGACAAGTGTGGGCAAAAGGTTAGGCAGAGGGGAGACGGCAGTTTTAATTTCAACGAGTGAACTTATTTGATTGAAGCTGAAGAAGAAACTGAAAATAAATTACAATGAAAGAACAATACCTTTTACATGAGTGGTTGACAGGTGAGGTACAGGATGAACAGCACACACACGTGCGTGTACATACATGCACACACACACACACACACACACACACACACACACACACACACACACACACACACACACACACACACACACACACACACACACACACACACACATGCATATATATGCATACACACACATACATGCACATATATGCATACGCACACACACACACACACACACACACACACACACACACACACACACACACACACACACACACACACACACACACACACACACACACACACACATGCATATATATGCATACACACACATACATGCACATATATGCATACGCACACACACACACACACACACACACACACACACACACACACACACACACACACACACACACACACACACACACACACACACACACACACACACACACACACACACACACACACACACACACACACACACACACACACATGCATATATATGCATACACACACATACATGCACATATATGCATACGCACACACACACACACACACACACACACACACACACACACACACACACACACACACACACACACACACACACACACACACACACACACACACACACACACACACACACACACACACACACACACACACACACACACACACACACACACACACACACACACACACACACACTGAACACAACTCACAGGATTTGGTCTAAACATGTCTGTCCTTCCATTGGTGCAGAGTGGCATGATCATCTCAGTGCATGCCTGTGGGGATGGAGGGTGAGTGGGTGAAAGTACACAGGGTGCCTGTGGCTGACTGGGTACCAACCACAGCTGCCACTACAGATGGTATAAACCATAGAATATTTACACAGACTTGGTATTGTATAAACAGGTAATGATAACAATACACACACACACACACACACACACACACACACACACACACACACACACACACACACGCATGTACGCACACACACACACACACACACACACACACACACACACACACACACACACACACACACATACATACATGCAGACACACATACACACAAGATGATACAGTAAGGACAAAACAGTTTGAGTATTCTCATCAAGACAATCTGGTCCACCTGGTAATCCCAGCCCTTCTCCCCCAGTGAGGAGACAGCATCTTGAGACAAGTTGAGACAGTGTTTGGTTTGTGTGTAGTTGAAGTACACACTGACCGCAGTAAAGAGGGAACGGAGGAGCTGTTCATTGAGGAACGGGACAAGAGAAGTTAGTATGTGACTAAGAACAGGAGCTTTACACACAAGCAAACACAACACACATGCATGCAGGCATGCACACACACACACACACACACACACACAGAGCTTCACATCTTCATCGTTGCCTATTTCATCTTTCAAATAAAAGCAAAACTGCTCAATTGGCCATCCCGGGAGAGGCTCCAGAAAGCTGCTAGGATAAGGGTAGTCCACTGGAAGTGAAATAGGAGAACAAAATTATACCAGATGTGAAAAAACTGTGAAATATCATGCAATAACTGTCCAGCTTTTGCATATTGCACAACAACTGTCCCATATTGCAACATACCCATGGCAAGATTGAAGTAAACTGCTTCAAGCCAATCGCTGAGCTGGTCTCCATCCTTGAGAGGCTCACACAGGCGAAAAGCTGTCGCCAACCACTCTAGCCCACCGGTGGAGTTTGCAACACGGCTTATGGCACTCCAAGATGCCCTAACATTGTCCACACATTTCGGATATGTCTTTCGAAAGTCATTAGTAATGATTTCGTAAGGTTTCTACAGGGTTTGTGAAAACACCATAATGAGCAAAGAACCTGAGACCACACACCTCATGAACTGAAGTCTTACACTGCAAGGGGTCAGGTCACCAAACTGCCAGATAGGTGCTGAAGCAGCCAGTGCACTGCAGACCAAAGGTGACACGTCACAGGCACACACAAAACTCTTAAATCATGAATGTAGAAAAACAGCTGTTAGGAACTCTGTGTGTGTGTGTGTGTGTGTGTGTGTGTGTGTGTGTGTGTGTGTGTGTGTGTGTGTGTGTGTGTGTGTGTGTGTGTACTAATTGAGCTATTAGGAGCTGTGTACATGTGCTAATAGAGCTGTGTACATGTGCTAATAGAGCTGTTAGGAGCTGTGTACATGTGCTAATAGAGCTGTGTACATGTGCTAATAGAGCTGTTAGGAGCTGAGTACATGTGCTAATAGAGCTGTGTACATGTGCTAATAGAGCTGTGTACATGTGCTAATAGAGCTGTTAGGAGCTGTGTACATGTGCTAATAGAGCTGTTAGGAGCTGAGTACATGTGCTAATGTAGAGAGGAACTGAATTATGGAAATTAAGCTGCAAAAGAAGGTACACTGAGAGGAGATGGGACAGAACACAACCTAGTGAGGAGATGGGACAGAACACAACCTAGTGAGGAGATGGGACAGAACACAACCTAGTGAGGAGATGGGACAGAACACAACCTAGTGAGGAGATGGGGCAGAACACAACCTCGTGAGGAGATGGGGTAAAACACAACCTAGTGAGTAGATGGGACAGAACACAACCTAGTGAGGAGGGCTAACACATCACAACCTAGTGAGGAGATGGGGCAGAACACTACCTCATGAGGAGATGGGACAGAACACAACCTAGTGAGGAGATGGGACAGAACACAACCTCGTGAGGAGATGGGGCAAAACACAACCTAGTGAGGAGATGGGACAGAACACAACCTAGTGAGGAGGGCTAACACATCACAACCTAGTGAGGAGATGGGGCAGAACACTACCTCATGAGGAGATGGGACAGAACACAACCTCATGAGGAGGGCTAACACATCACAACCTAGTGAGGAGGTCTATTAGAGTGGACCAAAATTAAAATTGAAGGTGTCATGCCAATGAGTGTTTCAGCCTATCGCATAGCAGGATGCATTGAGCTGTTAGTCTTTGCAGGTCTAATGATTGTCTATAACACACGGATGATCTGTCTACCGCGGGGGAACCAAGGATGCCTTGCCGAGGAGTTCGCTTCAAAACACCAGAAGTTTGGAACACAGGTCCTTCTATTCTGTGCAAACCTAATGCTGGGCTAGAGGGTATCGAGGACCCCACATCCAACAAGCACTGCAATGCTTGCTGTCATGTAGCAGACCACACCATACCACTACTAACCCTTGAACAGCATTGGGGTACTTCATCCTCAGCCAAGCTGCCAACATGCCTGGAGATGGACAGACAGATATGGGACAATTAGTTGGTCAGTTGAGGTACAAACAGCTGTGAATTCCACTCCAAGTGGATGTTACCTCCATAACTCCCTCCAAAGGCTATCACGGGAGACTCTTCAGCCCCGGAAGGGGTCTTCTTCAGGAACTGAATGAGTTCCACAAAATCACCCAAGGCTTGTGCACTCGAGAGGTAGTCAAGATGCTCTGCATCCTTGGTAAGGGAGAAGGATAGCACAGACTAGTACATCATTGCATAGCCACATGGGACAGACAGAAATGTGACTTGAACACTTTAAGTACAAGCCAGTAACGCAAAGATGGTTACACGTTGGGATGGTGAAATAGGCTCCTCGCCGGCACGAAACGACACAAAGGTTTCTTACTGATGTGCACCCTTCAAGTGGATGTGACTTGCCTGTACCTCGTGCACATGCTATGAACTTCAATCATTACAGTCTGAAAAAAAGGAGCATGTTTTGTCCATACCAGATGCTTGCCCACGGCATAGGTGCTATTGACAAATTGAACTTTTTGGCTAATTTGTCTATTCCTCAATTGTTTACACTTTAAGTCGAATGAGGGAACATGAAAAGTTGTTATGACGAGAAGGGTCACTAACTTTGTAGGAATCCTGTCCAAAGGGCAGGGATGTACCGTAGTAGCGATGCTCAGCAAAGATAATCATTGCATTAAACTTGGGTGCAATATCCCATATGAAACCCTATCAAAAGATAATTGTAAATTAATGAAATAATGCAAAGAAATTAATTTGATAAATGATCATACAACAAACCAATTTACCATCCACTCACAGTATTAGCACAGAACCACGTTATGTCTCCTTCGTTACCACAATAGAAGAATATAGGTCCGCCTGGCTGCCAGAAGGAGCTGTTGATAAGGTATCTCTGGCTAAATCTTCTTTCATCTCCAAAATTGAAATGATCCAACTGAAGCAAATCGCAGTCAAGTGTGAAACTAAGAACGGTGGCGCCTTTGGAGCAGCTAGCTACCCGCCTTAACTTAGCTATTCACTAACCGTCTGTAAGTAAAACTTCATTTCATAGTTGTATTTCTCGTCAACCTCGGAGGCAACTAGAGACAGTCCCACTACTGCTACCAACCACGACAAGATCCTCATGTTGGGACTCCTGTAAACTGCAATGACCAAGACTTCTTACAAGTGTGTTTGCTTTCCTCGTTTTTGCTGAAATAATTCATTTAATATGACCAAGACTTCTGGTCTGGACGGGCCTCACTGCACGGCGTACGGTCAACTGACTGCTGTATCAGCTATCGACGGTCCATGCCACTACAGAACCCTTATGATAACACTGCTTATGAGCACGAGTGAGCTCTGGAGCAACTGACTATAGAACCTCAATTCCAACTGATCAAACGTTCATTCATTCAAGCAAATAATTTAAAGAAATTTTGCAAATCTGAAATGAAACTAAACTACTCTAATTCTAGATACACAACAAACACCAAATCGAACAAGATGGTCAATATACTGTACAATCATTTAAGCAAACAAAATTCTTCACTGCTTCTTTTCTTGCTCAATTGCTACACAAAAAAGAAAGAGATAAATATGAGTACTTAATTGCTACACAGAAAGAAACGACCAAATAAATAAGTGTGCTTTAACAATGGGGTACAAGTGTCATTTGCAAACTCACTTTCTTTTGTTGGCAGTGGGTTCTTTTCCTGGGTATCGGTTTTCTTCAGTTTGGATTTATCGAAGGTGGTAACTTCGGACACATCTGGTTTATCGGCCATTCTAATCGAGAGGAATAGAGATGAATAGCAAAGCCTGGCAGAGAGAAGCAGCACCACTCACTTTCTCGAGCGCGCAGTTACAACAACCTTTCGATAATTCACCGAGACAGGGATGTGTCGTGTTTCAGTCGAACGAGACTTATTGAATGTGTGTGGGTCAGAGTGGGCGAGGTAGTATTCTGACGTCAAGACATCTGATTGGGTCGCTCCCAAATTACCATGGCAACAATACATTTCCATGACAACCATTTTAATAGCATTCACGAGTTATTCACTGGCTAATGGTTGAGATAATCCAGCTGCCTGATCATGCGTAAGGAGACCAGTAGCTCGTTCTTGCTTGAAAGCCATTTGGCCTTTCCATTCTTGTGGTCTACTGTATATGGGAGGTGCAGTCCAAGGTAGCTGTGGGGGGAAATCAGTATCACACAAAGCATGCCAACTGGAACGTCAACAATGTGCTAAAATCACTATTTCGGTGTGCGACAATCCAGAAATTGTTCAGTTACATCCAAAGTTATGTCCTTATATTCTGTATCCGGCAGCTTGATACACACCTAGTAACAAACATGAATAAACAATAGCCTCACTTCCACACACATTCATTCACATGTACCTACAACCAAATCTTCGCATGAGGCCGTACTAGGCGTCTTATTGCCCATTCCCAAAAACACATCTTCTGGCGTGACAGCTTGTTGGAATTTTATGTCATACCTAGCAGCATTGATACGAAACAAGGTCATGACACTGCTCAGCTCATTACTGACACTCACCCACACCACAAATACACTATGGACATTTCTGGAATAGTGAAAATGTCCAAAATTATGTATAGAAAATAAACACTCCTAGTGAACACAACGAATTAAGTGAAACAGCAACAGCAGTTATACACACATGTGTGTACCACATACATGTACACACAGTACATACATGAACTTACAAGCACACTCACAAGCACGCGCACGTACACACACACACACACACACACACACTATAAAACAAACAGGTAACTCTCATTTAACATGCATGAACTAGACAAAGTAACACACTCCGGAGTTGGTCGTATGTCATCAACGGTTCTGTTTACTTGGGTTGGAACTTCTTCTGATGACCAAATCTCCTTTTGACCACCGCTTTCTTTAACGCGACTTTCTAATTTAAAAACAAAGTGCAAATTAGCAATTTATTGTAAATGGATTTCATTTTGAGCTGCTGAGGGTGAAGTTATGCACACAAGCTTACGTCCTGCACCACGATAGTGAGCATATGTCGCATATTGGTCGAATTATATGCTATGAATAAACGATACTCACTGGAATTAATGTCATGAGAGGTTTGTGTTGGCGGTCCAATTGTTCCAGGGGTCATATAAGGCGAGACTTTAGCTTCAGATGTCTATCGCCGCAACAGCAGACAAAAACTATGAATGCAGTAAATTTACTTTGATGTGCTTCGAGGTCTTTTTACCAAGCAAACCCACCTCAATATCGTCTTCTTCCTTCTCAGGATCATTCAACAAATCAGATAGTAACTGTATACTGTTTGGGTCCATTCTTCCAGTTTGTTTACCCGCCCAGCTGATGACCCGATCACATGACTATCACGTGATTAGCCCACGTGTCTGCGGTAAAATGGCTGCCAAAGCCAAGTCAAAAAAAAACCCGGTGCAAGAAGGACTTACTAGAATAGCTATCGTCAGTTCAGATAGGTGTAAACCTAAAAAGTGTAAACAAGAATGCAAGAAATGGTGTCCTGTAAATAGAATGGGTGAGTTTGTGTTTCTTTGCTGTCCTTTCTGTTCAGTGGTGTTCTTGTGGGAACTCAACTTTTAAAGTAATATAGAGTTTGGTACCTATGGTGTGCAGAGTGGTAATATAGGTCAGTGGGTGAACTCTGAACAACACACGACTCTCTGGTTTCTTTTAATAGGATTCGTGTATGTCCACGTCCAATATCATTCTTAGTGCACTCAGTGATAGGGTACTTGAGCTGTTGGGAAGTTTGAGTGTCTGTTTTTTTTAATTAATTTCTTGTGGTTTTGTGAAAGAGGGAAAGTAGCATGTTATCTTTTCTCCAAAGGTAAACTGTGCATAGAGGTTGAGCCTAGTGACAAGAAGGCTGCCATATCAGAAGACCTCTGCATTGGATGTGGGATATGTACTAAGGTGAGTCTGTGGTGTTTGTGTTTGGTCCAGTGTCTTAACACAAACCGTACTGGCACTGTGGTTGGATGCACGACAGTGCAATACAGCACACAACACATTACAGCACACATGTAGCAATTTTGCATTTTCAACTTTTGGTATAATTTTTCATAACAATAATGTGGGAAAGCTTTTATAATATTGAAAATTAATATAAGAAAATAATACTTGTGGTTTATTGTCATCTGATATCTTTCTGAATTGTCCTGTGCATGTACATACGTATGTATGAAGGAATGATTGTCCTAACTTGATGCTGTGAGCTGGAGGGGTCTACGTATGTATGTTGTGAGCTGGAGGGGTCTAAGTATTTGCTTATTCTTGTTTTCTGGAATAGAAATGTCCTTTTGAGGCCATCTCCATCATCAATCTGCCCAGCAACTTGGAAAAGGACACCACTCACAGATACAATCAAAATTCTTTCAAGCTTCATCGGTTAGTTGTTACTCTTTGTAAAAAAAAAATTTACCTGTCATTGTTTGTTTGTTTCCAGAGTGTGTTCAGTTTGTCACTCTTTTAATTGCATTTGCTTTTCTCACCTTGTTTATTTGTTCCATGAATTGAGTTGATCAATTGTTCAGTTTTCTTTGAAAATGTTGATTCTCTTGTCGTTATGTATTTTTCTGTTTGTGTGTTATTCAGTACTTGTAACTGACCAATCCGCATTGCTCTTGATGATTCTTCTCCCCTTCTCCCCTCAGCCTCCCCATGCCACGCCCTGGAGAAGTACTGGGCTTGGTAGGGACGAATGGAATTGGCAAATCAACTGCCTTGAAGATTCTGGCAGGCAAGCAAAAGCCAAACCTGGGAAGATACAGTGTTAGTAACCCATCCACTCCTGAGTTACAGGGTTATGTTGTGTGTGTGCTTCACACACACACACACACACACACACACACACACACACACACACACACACACACACACACACACACACACACACAAAGCATGCACACATACACACACGCACACACACATGCGCACACGCATGTACACATACACACACACGTGCGCGCGCTCACACATACATGTACACCCACACACACACACACACACACACACACACACACACACACACACACACACACACACACACACACACACACACACACACACACACACAGTACTCTATACAGTATGTAGACTTGTGTTTGCCTGTGGTCAATGAAGTGTGGGCTGTTTGTTATTGCTTCATTTTGTATAGTTTTATAATTATTAAATTTTGTTTAATATTCCGCTCTCTCAGAACCCTCCTGATTGGGCAGAGATATTGACCCATTTCAGAGGTTCTGAGCTTCAAAACTACTTCACAAAGCTTCTGGAGGACAATTTGAAGCCTTGCATCAAACCACAGAACGTTGACCAGCTGCGAAAGGCTGTCAAAGGGACGGTTCAGGAGTTATTAGACAAGAAGGACGACCACAAAATTCAAGATGAGATTTGTGTTCAGTTTGGTATGTGTAGGGTGTGTCTTGTAGGCCAGTTGCAGTTTGTTATGGCTAGCACTTGCGTTTACTTTGGAACAGATCTGGATAAAGTACGGCACCGGAACATTGATGATCTCAGTGGGGGCGAACTTCAGAGATTTGCTTGCGCCATTGTCTGCATTCAGTTCGCAGATGTGTACGTTATCTCTGTCCTTTGATACCACGACTTGTTCTTATCCATACTACTTGTCTGTTACCATAGCTACATGTTTGATGAGCCTTCGAGTTATTTGGATGTGAAACAGAGGTTAAAGGCTGCCAGAGCTATTCGTAATCTTCTTGCTCATGACAAGTTTGTTTGCAGCCAAATCTCTTCCATTTCTCTTCCAGTTTTGCAGTAGGTAAATGTCTGCTTCTTTGTTCAGATATGTGGTCGTCGTTGAGCATGATTTGAGTGTGTTGGACTACTTGTCTGACTACATTTGTTGCTTGTATGGAGTGCCCGGAGCGTACGGAGTGGTCACCATGCCCTTCAGCGTGAGGGAAGGTCAGTGAACATGGGTGCTCTTCGCTGCATGGACAAGTTTGTGGAATTATTTAGCTTTTATTAAATCAATTGTTATCATCATCTTATCATCTTATCTGATTATTGTACCATCTTTATATATGTGTGTGTGTGTCTGTTTTGTCTGGTGTGTCACCCAGAAGGTGCTCCATTGGTGTTACCGGTACAGATACTCCAGGTGTTACCGTGAAAGGTCCTCCACGGTAAAGATTCTCCAAGGCAGATGATTTTACAAATTCAGGCATAATACATGTACTTCCTTAGGTTGTGATAGCTGCTGTCCACCGGTGGAGATAGTAGGATCAGCAAGTCAGAAATGGATTTCTATGCCTCCAGTAGTTGCCCATCCCTACCCAAACATTTTGGGTGGACTGTCGCTCAAAACCACAATATTCTACTTCAAATGCACCTCTTCCAACGAATGTTATCATTGATTAGCATTTCCCAGTACATTTTAAATTGTAAATTATCCTCCTATAATTGGTTTAATATCGGCAGGTATCAACATCTTCTTGGATGGATACATTCCGACTGAGAACTTGAGATTCAGAGAAACCAGTCTAACATTTAACGTGTCAGAAACTGCTGACAGAGAAGAGATAAAGAAGCGAAGGAGCTACAGCTATCCTGACCTGAGCAAGCAGATGGGTTAGTCAAGTGTCCTCATCACCTGACCACTCTCCCTCCTCCCACCCACACACTCAGGGGAGCCTCACGCACTGACCCATACCTCAACACTTGTTGGAACAGTTTGTGCTCAGCACTAGACATTTTAATCCTGTGTGTGTCTGTGTGTGTGTGTGTGTGTGTGTGTGTGTGTGTGTGTGTGTGTGTGTGTGTGTGTGTGTGTGTGTATGTGTGTGTGTGTGTGTGTGTGTATGTGTGTGTGTGTGTGTGTGTGTGTTTGTGTGTGTGTGTGTACATGTACGTATGTGTCTGACAAGCATGTCACAAGTACACTCAATGATACTTATAAATTTCCTGTCCATTGTTGTCCATTTCCATCCATTCTAGATCACTTTAATCCGCTTCATCTACGTATTTATTTATTTATTTATTCAATTTCTGTAGATTTAATCCTTTCTTTTCTTCTCCTCTTCCTCTTTGATACTGCTAGGTGATTTCCACCTGGATGTGACAGGTGGAGATTTCACCGATTCAGAGATCATTGTCATGCTGGGGGAGAACGGTGAGCATTACCCTCCTCCCTCTTTGTATTCCAAGTGTGCATGTGTTGACCGTGACTGGCTACAGGCACTGGAAAGACTACGTTTATACGAATGTTGGCCGGTCTATTGAAGCCAGACTCTGGAGGGGAAGTCCCTCATATGAACGTCAGTTACAAACCGCAGAAGATCAACCCCAAGTTTGAGGGCACAGTCCAGCAGCTCCTCCATATGAAGATAAGGGACTCCTATGTGCACCCGCAGTTTGTGACAGACGTCATAAAACCCTTGAAATTGGACAACCTAATGGACCAGGAGGTGAGTCTGAGCATGTGACTGTCTTCACTGTCAGAATTCATGAAACTATTTTTGACTGAAGTGGGTATTTCCCAGTGACATCATGTGAAATGGCCCATGTGCATGTCTGGCTGTGCAAGACCATGTCTGCCCACATTGCAACATATACTATAGGATCACCTGACCACCCATATATGGAGATCACTTGCTCTTTGTCCTTGACGATATGGGACAGTGGAACGTGTCCCACATCGTCAAGTCACTCGATCTTTGTGGACATGTGTCACTGTCCCATATTGTCATACACACGTGCACACACGCACATACACACACACACGCGCGCGCGTGCACGCACGCACCTTGTGTAATAGTATGTTGATCTCTCTTTAGGTCCAGCACTTGTCGGGAGGTGAATGCCAGAGGTTAGCTATCACGCTTGCACTGGGGAAGCCTGCTGACATTTACCTCATCGACGAACCCTCGGCCTATCTGGACTCGGAGCAGCGTATTGCTGCAGCCAAAGTCATCAAAAGGTGCAGTTGTAGCAGCTTGTTTTTCCTAGTTGATCATTGGTTTGTATGCATGTTCTTTTGGAAGTTACTTTGTACAGGAAATGTGTGTATCTCTGTGTGTGTGTATGTGTGTGTGTGTGTGTGTGTGTGTGTGTGTGTGTGTGTGTGTGTGTGTGTGTGTGTGTGTGTGTGTGCATAAGGATAGAATGAGGAGAGCATTTGCCTTATGTATTATCCATTCTATCTCACTTGTAAAGGTTCATTTTACATGCGAAGAAGACAGCGTTTGTTGTAGAGCATGATTTCATCATGGCAACGTACCTCGCTGACCGTGTTGTGGTGCTGGAAGGAGAGCCTTCAGTGAAGACAATGGCCAACGCTGCGACATCTCTCCTAGTTGGGATGAACAAGTTCCTGGGAATGCTCAGTATAACTTTCAGACGAGACAGTGAGAATTTCAGGCCAAGAATCAACAAGACCAACTCTGTGAAGGTTTGTTCCGTAGTTAAATCTGACAAACACACACACACACACATTTACATACACACACACAGGCTCGCACACACACACACACACACACACACACACACACACACACACACACACACACACACCAGTTGTAAGGACCAGCTGTTATCATATTCTTTTCTCTTTGTCTCTTCTCATTTTAGGACACAGAACAGAAGAAAGGTGGAAATTACTTTTTCCTCGAAACTTGATTTATAATATAATTATGTTACCATGGTAGCGTCTATGGGATTATGGATCAAATGATTGCTAACCCCCCCGTCACCTGAGCATGCACACTCAAGCAGTGTTTGTTTAATTATCATTTTCGGACATAGCCTTATCCTCAGCTGTATTGTCACATTCACTACTTCTGTTGCAATGTACCATAAGATGTGATGAGTCCTTCCTACACATCTTGTCAAGTGTGAGTGTTTCTACATCCAATCTTCCTCGATATCTGCAAGTGCAAGACTGTGTGTGTGTGTGTGTGTGTGCAGAATCAGTAACTTGGCTGAT
>CAUJGJ010000248.1:129900-147400 GCA_963170055.1 Halisarca cf. caerulea | reverse complement strand
AAGAGTAACAGTAATAGTAATAATCGTGTGTAATAAAACGAACGTTTCGATAAGTGCTCATTAAACACAGAACGGCGACGTATTTTTATTGCTACTGAAAAGACAACAGTATGTGGCATATTTGTCAGATTTGGACATATTCGTAGAAAATGCAATTTCAATTCTGTACACTCTCTATAGTTAGTTTCCATCTTACTGTTAGTCAAATTATTACCGAAATAGTGTTGCGTATTTTCATTTTGACTCACGTTACATTTATTAAATGGACGAGTCAATACAAAATCAATAGCAAACATCAACAGCATTATAAAGGAAACAACCATTACACAAAAGCATTTAGAGTTTAATGAATTTAATTTTATGTTATATGAACATTTGGGCCCAGGATTCAATTCTACATCCCCAGAAAGTAGTAAAAAGAAATAGACTAGGAGAGGAAAAACTAAATTATCTGAGGTACAGCCCGTAGCTGATAAACAGCTCTTGTGGACAAATTTGACTATCTGGCCATGTAGATAAATGTGAAATATGCAAATGTTGCACTTGTGCTGACTACATACACAATTACAAGTAATACAATGTAATAACTCAGCTACATGCTGTTGCACCAAGCTATACTGGTGATTACATGCACCATAAATCTTGCTAGAAACTCTACCCTACATGAAGAGAAAGAAAATAATGGTACATCATAATAAAATGAATTCACATAACTAAATTGACTTCTGAAAGTCCAGCAAAGCAGTAAATACTTTTCTATGTGTTATGTGTGTGTGTTTGTTTGGTGGTGTGTGTATGGACATAGCGTAGTAAGAAAAGGTATGTTAGTGCATGAGTATGTGGG
The DNA here is from genome assembly GCA_963170055.1 of Halisarca cf. caerulea. Lineage (NCBI taxonomy): Eukaryota > Metazoa > Porifera > Demospongiae > Chondrillida > Halisarcidae > Halisarca > Halisarca cf. caerulea. Next base: position 146,556 of record CAUJGJ010000248.1, on the reverse strand, counting down.
GTGGTGGTGGTGTATAAACTTTATATATTTGTGTATATTTTATTGTTTTCATTTGGACTTCCGGTGTGTAACGCTCGTCCGATATATATATATATATATATATATAATATGGATTTGAAGAAAAGTCTTATAATAGAGAATTTATATAATAGTAATAGAGAAGTATGAATTTATACAGGAAGGAGTTAGAGGAATTGTTTTGAAAACAATTGCCAAATATGGCAATTGTTTTCAAAACAATCGGTCAGTTACAATAAACAGTATGTTCTATGAATGTTCAGCTGTGCACTTACACTCCAATGCTTTACAAGTGATTCGAGTACTTGTTTACATATGTATGTGTATGTGTGTGTGTGTGTGTGTGTGTGTGTGTGTGTGCGCCCACGTGTATATGTGTGTGTGTGTGTGTGTGTTTTTGTGTGTGTGTGTGTGTGTGTGTGTTGTGTGTGTGTGTGTGTGTGTTCATGTGTGTGTGTGTGTGTGTGTGTGTGTATGTGTGCGCCCACGTGTATATGTGTGTGCATGTATGTGTGTGTGTGTGTGTGTGTGTGTATGTGTTTGCGTGTGTGTGTGTGTGTGTGTGTGTGTGTTGTGTGTGTGTGTGTGTGTGTGTGTGTGTGTGTGTGTGTGTGTGTACAATGTATATTGCAGTAAGAAAATTTTACATATTCTTACACATGGATGTGAGTGCTTGTGTGTGTGTGTGTGTGTGTGTGTGTGTGTGTGTGTGTGTGTGTGTGTGTGCATGTGTGTACAATTTCTAGTGCAGTAATAAAAGGTATGTTAGTGCAACAGTATATTGTATGCATGCATGGGGTGATTGTGGAGTATAAACATTGTATATTTTACATAATATTCTCAGTACATAGTATGCGTGTATGTGTATGACAATGTGTAAGTGTTAGGTATAATGTTAGAAATAAAGTGCGAGGTTCACACCAATACAAATAACTCTTACGCCAGTACAGTGAAAATACACACAAACAAAAAAGGGAGCAATTCCATTACTCCGTGTTTGAGTACGTAATGTTACACGATTTTTAGCATAATTTATTCTTATGTGAGATTCTTAGAATTACGTAATCTCTTTATCACGTGACTAAGGAAGGGGGAATTTGCCAAGCGTGAAATGTTGGTTCGCTATAGTCTGGCGTAGCTCAGACCCAAACCTGCTCGGTCATTTTCGGGGACTGACGTCACCGGGCAAGTGGGAAAGGGTCTGGCGCAACTTATGATTGGTAGGGATGCTTGTCCTGGGTTGACCCCGACGGTGCCGAAAAGTTGATTAATGTCGCAATATTGCTTTGATTTATTAGCGGCTATCCAAATCCTCCTCCGTATACCGTCCTCATGTATAGTGCCTCTTTCTGCAGTCTTTCAGACATGGTGTAATTTACCTGAAAGATAAACTGGACTATCTCCCTTGCATAGTTCTTGCGGCCTGTGCTCTTCATAACATGAAGTAGAAGTGGGGTAATCCTCTTAAATCTTGCACCATCCCCCTCCCTTGTAACGTCCCGGTAATGGAACCAAAGGAAGCATAGGGTACATAGCTCCTGGGAGTGAGAATACAGATATGTAGTTGACCTGTTAGTCTCGGACAATAGATATAGTGCCTTTCAGTGTCATTATTTACGTACCTGTGTGTGTTGAAGTACCTTGTCTCGGGGTGGCTCTCCTGCTAGGCACGTTAAACGATCCGCTACTTCCTTGGCCAGTCGTTTGACATCATGACTATCCCGTTCTTCCTTGTATCCCTCATCAACTGTTAGCCCTAGGATTATTAGTGCCATTCGGATGACATAGGCAGCTAAAACATCCTCCATAAGGGCTTCAGTGGCATTCGTGTTCTTTGCAGGCTCGGGTCCCACTGCTGAGCGATTGGTCACGTTGCGTAGATGTTTAAGTGTGCCAGGTGTGGAGTCCGTGTTCTTATACATCCTTGCAAATGTGCCCTGTATGTGGCATTTAGTCATGTTAAAAGCCACCGTACAATTATTGGTGCTGATTGTTTATTGTGCACAGTTTGAACTCACAATTAGGAGAGCTTGTTTAGTGTGCCAGTCCTCAAATATTGGCACAAGACCCTCTAGGCGAGAGCATGCAGTCAGCTCTCCGCTCATGCTCAACTGAGCAGACCTTGCTCTAGCAACCGTGAGCTGACCACCTCCGAGGAGTATGGAGTGCACATTGACCTCTTCAACCTGTAATATCCAATTGTATAAAGTCAAGTTGCAACCATACTGCAGAGCGACTTTGTACTACTCACAGTAAGCTGTTCCTCATTGGGTATGGACACATTAACTTGCTCCTTAACCATCGGCACATACTTGTGTAGTTCCTGCATGATGCCAATCATTTCCTTTGTCTACGTCTCGTTCTTGTCAATAACTCCAAGAGGAACCTTTATGTGAATGTATATCAATCAATCAATCAATCAATCATTATTTGTATATACAGTAGAACCTGCATAATCTGACACTCAGAGGGAAATGAGTATTATGCTGGATTATGGAGGTTGTCAGATTATGAAGAATTTATTTCAATGTCGTGTGTATTTATGTAATGGCACCAAATAGCTATGAATACACAAATCAACAACAATATTAACAATATAATAAAACAATAATCAAAGAAATTAAGCAGTGTTCTACTACTACAGTATAGTCCAACTACCAGGTCATACTTTAAAATAGTCATCCAGACTGGATTGCTTCAAAGATGCTTGCTTTTGAACTATAATGCCATGCTCCACACTTTGCAGCAAGCGATCCACTAGGACTACATTGTCAGCATCATGATGTGAGAAAAACTGTTGCAGTTTTCCAAGGTAAGTTAGTGCTTCATGTGGGGATATTTCTTGCAGTACAGTGGCATCTTCTTCATCTGAATCATCTCTCTCCTCAACATCACCCATGGAGTTGCTGGATCCTTGCAAGGTTTCTCGGTATTCTTGTACAAGAGCTTCCTCCCATCCTTCAATACTTTCAGTGGGCACACCACTCTCAGCCACCACATACTCCTCTACATCCATGTCAACCGACATCCCCAGTGAGCTTGCTGTCCCATTCAATTCACAAAGTTCTGCTTGAACATCTTCACATGAGTCCTCTGATGGCTGTGTATAGCCCGGCCATTGAAAACCACATGCAGTAAAGCATTTTGTTATTGTAGTTGCAGGTACTGTATGCCAACTACGAGCGATCCAATTCACCGCATGTAGAACATTGAGTTGTTTTGTTAGTTCTGTAGCAGAAGTGCAGGAATCTATTCTAGCTACAACATGCTTGAGCAGTTGTTTTCTGAAATGCAACTTGAACATCTTTATTATTCCTGCATCAAGTGGCTGCAAGCATGAAGTAGTGTTAGCTGGAACAAGCGATTCGAGTTTAAAAAACTCGTGGGCCACCTACGGCCCTGGAAACTCGAATCGCTTGGAAATCGTCGTTATTGACTAAAATAATACTACGAAGAACTCTTCTGGTCGAAAAGACTCTTCGCTGATAAAAGCAGGAGCAGACGAATGAATTTCACCGAAATATAGCCAAAAGATTACGTATCGACTTCGCGTCCGCCATGTTGTTGACATATATATATATGTAATAGTTGTATCCTGCCTTGGTGTGCTACAGCAGCCATAAAGTGCTAATTGATTGACCGAGGGCGCAGCCCGAGGTCAATCAATTAGCACTTTATGCTGCTGTAGCACACCAAGGCAGGATACAACTATTATGTGTCATGGTGAAGCGGGAAACTTTCGCGGAAGAAAACCTTAGCGAATTTCGCGAACAAGAGAGTATTCGCAAAATTTTTATTCGCGAAAAGTCAAAAAGGATTGAAGCGTCGTTGTGCGTTATTCAGTACATAGACGCTATCGAGGACGCTATGTAACCAGTTTTGTTCGTGCTAAGCCTTTTATTTGAAGATGTACTCGGTCGTAACGCTTAGTTGTACAGCTTATGGCTGCTATGGATTGCTTCAAGTACTTTCGACCTTCTAAACCGACACTACAGGTTCTCTCTGCTTATACAGTATCTTCATCAGATTCTACGATTACAACTGCAGACAAGGAGATAAGGCAAGTTCCCAGAGCTCCTTGTAGGCACGATAACCTCGCACGATAGTTTCCAGTACGTAGGTCACGCGTATGCATGTGTGTTTCCACATACGTGGAAACACGCATGCTTTGATATGGCCACGTACACAATGGCTGCCTTACCAATCCGCGAAAGTTTTCTTCCTTATAGAATTTCTTTTGGACGATTCGCGAAAGTTTTCTTCGCAAAATTTGTCTTTTTAGACGATTCGCGAAAGTTTCCCGCTACACGGCAAAACACTGCAAATGTGACAATTGACAGCTACTAATTAATGAGGCATGAATGGGTTTTGGTTGGCAGGAGATTGACAAGACCCTTGACCTGTGCTACATCAGAGTAGCAGGGCTACATCGTGAATGTAAGCCCGCGGTACTCTTTGATCCACCCAACTTTCGCCCCCGCACCATGACACATATATATATATTGACATCGTTACGGACGTTCCGGACACTTCCGGTGAAAGTAAAAACAATATAGGGCCGCCTTCCGGCGGCCCAAAAAAACTTGACAGATACATTGCTAAGGCAAACATTGATTTTGGAGGTCATCCAGGCTTTCTTGTTAAATCTCCAATGCACTGGAAGCTGACTGATATCAATACCCATAAATGCTCTTGGTTTTTGTGCCTTTCCGATGACTACAGGCTTTAGCTTCTCACCTGTGAAACTGCAAGCAAAACGTACTGTCAGCCACTCTTTACTTTGTTTGCCACCTTTTACCTTTTCACATTTCTGTGCCAGAGTTTTATCTGGTAGCGCGGTAGAAAAGTCCCGTTTCGTCACAGTTGAAAACATTCTTTGGGTCGTACTTCAAAAGGATGTCGCCGATTCTCTCCTTAAAGTCGCTGACGACAACATGGTCTACATCAGAGCTCTCTCCCGATATTTTGAACTGTTTGATATTATATCTCTGCTTCCAAGACGTCAGCCAACTGTTACTGGCCCGAAAATCTGAGATATCCAACTCTTCAGCAAACACCAGAGCCTTACTTTGGAGAAGAGGTCCACTAATCGGCAAATTCTTTGTTCGTGCCTGACTGAAAAATGAGAACAGAAGTTCATTCAGGGAATCCATAGGTGTCAATTTGTTCTTGATTCGTTGACGCTTCGCAGAGTGGTTAAGCTCCCATGCGTCCAAATACTGCTGTCGTTTCCTCAAGATATCACTAACAGTGCTTCTACCTACACCAAACTTTTCACCTAGCTCCTTCTGTGACGGCTTTGGAGCTGAGTCACTAGCTCTGATCAACTCTTCCTTCTTTTCTAAGGTTATTTCAATGTGAGACCTCCTTGAAGTAGCCATTTTTCCTACTAGGGTCGGTTTGCAAAGGTTTGTATTGTGCATTGGGTGCCAGAAACACTGTCGGATTATGGATTAACGAGTATCCGGATTACACAAGGTGTTTTCTACAGAATATTTGTCTGTCAAAATAATTGTGGTCGGTTTTAAGAGAAATCCGGATTATACAGTAGTCGGATTATGTAGGTTACACTTTCTATATTAATAATGGTATTCCATGAATATAAGGTTACATGTTTGGTTCACTCACAATGGTGGACTTTTGAGACATTTCTGTGGCAAATTCATTCTCAATGTACCAGCATACCTTCTGATGCTTGAACCGGGGAAGATGGTTAACGATGATTCTGCATGAATACAATGTATTAAGTACATATGGTTTGTCACAAGCATAAATACAGCTCAATACATACGAACCTTGATGCATATATGGCAAAGTCTGCAGGAATGGCATCCAAGTCAGCCTGTTGTGGTACAAAGTCCTTGAGACAGACTTGCTTGGGCAAAGGTGGTGGTATGTCAGAATATGGCCAAAGATCGATCCTTCCCTGAACAGCCAGTACATGAACCATATGCTCTGACTTGGTCTGTCTCTGGGATGTCTGGTACCTTGGCCGAATGTTCTTGTCGACGTTGTCACACACTATCTTGTAGCCAAGCCACAGACCCCTATCAAGTGTCTCCTGCAATCAATTTGATAAGTGTCAGTTACCTGAATTCCATTGGCTTTTGATCTTACCTGTGGTCCTATTGGGGACATTGGAGGATGTTCCAGTGTGGTGATGGGTGCAACTGGAGTGGATTGCAGAGGGATCAACGGACTTGATGTTAATCCTATTGGGGACATTGGAGGCCTCTCCGGTGTGGTGATTGCTGTTGGATTCTGGTGAAAGCAAATTGATCTATGAAATGCATACTCTTTCTATACCCTTGCATGTTGTCTCCTCACCAATTCTCCTGTGTCCATAGCCTCATCAAAGCTGTCTGCAACTCCATGCAGTTCTGTATCATCTACAGTTGTAGCCTCATTGACACTGATTCCGGCATTTATATACATAAATGGTTATTATAACATGCTAAATGGATGGCTGTACATTTATGTGTTTTTGTACATATGTACTTGTCTTTCAGTGCTTATGTCAGCATCATCAGGCCTTGAGAGGTGGAAGTGTGTCTGTAGGCCATGAGGTGTTGTCCATGTAGGCTAAGGGATAATATTATGGATGATATGTTTGAAATTATGGTTGCTCACATTGACTGGATTCACCAACCTGGCTATTCTCTAGTCTCTGTTTCCATTGCTTCTTCCACTCGAGGACCTGGTGATCATGGTCCTGACTCAGGGTTGCAGTGAACCCATACAGAGAATGGGGTGACATTGTTAGTAAGATCGGATTTAGCATGTTCATAGTCTACATGGGGTTATAATAGTATAGTTCTAATACATGATATTATAAGTAGTTTTTAATGGTGTACTTTAGTATTGCAATCCATAATGTTTACTCACACTTGCTGTTGTTCGCCCTCCATACAAGACGATACTGATCAGCACTTGGATCAGGTTCATTCGCTGACTCTGTCCCCTCATGATCATTCCAGCCATCACACATATTGCTTTCTGGAATGGGATCCTCTGCTTTATTTGCAAGATTTGCTCGAGGAATGTCATGACAAGTGGAAGGGTGTTGTTCAGATCCTCGTACAAGGCGGACCAAGTGAATTGTGTGAAGGCGTCTTTCTGGCCATAGTGCTGTAGTGCTGAGAGGCTGTCTGGAGAGCATGTTGCCCTCACTTCGGTCTTTCTTGTCTCCGAGCAGATCCCGAATAGCCAAAGTTATGTTCCCCATTGCTAAATGTTTTATGGCATGTCTGATACGCCTGTCATTGATTACCTTCAACAGGGGTCTCTGTCATGCAATGTGAACCTGCAGAATGAAGTGAAAGTGGTGTTTTGTGGTCATCACTGTTAATTGCTAGGGTACGCTAATCTGTCCACAGAAAAACACCAACTTGAACATGTAGTAGTCTCAGTATGTACTAACCGCAACAGCTGGTGATTGCCTTATTTGCCTTTGTCTGACTGGTGTGGTTTGTGTGGGTGCTCTGCTGCTTGTAGGCTGCTGTTCTGATTGCAGGAGCACTTTCAATTTTTGGTCCAGCTCTTTCGTAACCGCCTGCAATTCTGTTACCAGCTTTGGGTACCTATTTACCAGTTGTTCACACATGTTGCAGAGGTATGCTTGGTTGGGGGTTAGACTTTCAATGATAGATTTTAAGTCACAACCGGGGAAATGCACCGAGGCATAGGCTACAAGTATGCTGATGGAACCTGCAGCACTTTGTCCTAGGATTGTTTTTCTGAGCTTTCTATTCATTGCCGGCAATCTGCAAACCCCACAACAGGGTTCCATGCTCAAGCCTGTGATACTGAACTGGTATAATACTCTTTCATCTACAAGTCAACACTATATTCTGTTAAACCTAACACTGCAAGCAACTGAAATTCACTGTTTTCCTCTCACTGTGGAATGTTATCTCTTTCACATTCTCCCAAATTGCTCATGCATGATTCCTCCACCATCCTATACCTCCAGCACACCTCCCCCACCCCACTCACACATTCCACTAGCATTTTTGGGTTGAAAAATGTACACCGTAAAGTTCACAGCATTAATGAATGATGTCATTGAGTACAACACAGTTACCACATGTACATTGCCTAGCACATACTGAACAACATGTACATCCTGAAGATGCAACCTTGTATTGTGATCCATGGCATGTTTGAAATATATATGATCTTAGACATGTATCTTTCTTATGATATGATGACATATACCCCATTTACACTGGAGAAATTTAAAGCAATTTAGTTAAACCGCTTTCGAAAGCGATTTAACTAAATCGCTTTAACGCATTTACACACAACAGCTTGAACTGATTTCAAAGGCGATTTGCGATTTAAAGCATAACGCTTTAAATCGCTTTAAGAGACGTTTGCCGTTTTATCCTAAGTAGAAGACGAAAAACGTCATCAATTTATACTTTGGTGGTCTTGTTATCCTTTCTTTGTAAAATGAATGCGTGTAGTGTACCGCGGCATTCGTCGGTGGTAAAATTCTAGCATCCACTTCTTCGGCTATCTTTAGATAGTTTTCTTCATCTAAAACGTCCGCTATATGTAAAATTTTCTCTCAACTACCTTGTAGAATCTCTTCGAAATAGAATAGGACTTCTTGCTGCGAATAAATAACAAAAGTAAAGCCACTGTCCAATTTTAAATCACATTAACCTGCTAAAAACGTTTACACTTAAAGCGCTTTACTTTAAACCGGTTTCAAACCGACTTCAAACCACCTCGAAAGGTGGTTTAGCTAAACCGGTTTCGTAATTGCTTTAACGTGTTTACACGCAAGCGGTTTAAACCGATTTAACTTTAAAGCGCTTTCTAAACCGGTTTAACGCTCCAGTGTAAACGGGGTAATAGCTTTTCCAGTGAGCTTAGAGCTCACTGGAAACAATATTGCCCTTGCTTGCTCTTGGTCACGACCAGCCCTTCCAGTTTCTTGTACATATCCTTCAACTGTTTTGGATGCTCTGTAATGAATTGCTTGCCTGATGTCCTTGCAGTCAAGTCCAAGAGCAAATACCTCAGTGCAAGCCACAACACATGTAGCAGTATTGTTATGGATGAAGTTCGTGATAATAGATGTCTTTAAGTCATCTGATGTCTCTGATATGAAGACTTCAACAAACCTACAGGAGACAACCAGGGCACTCAGAGGTAAGTAGTTAAATTTGTATTTGTTATGCTTATATATTCTGCTCACCGTTTCCCAGGAATGGTGGGTATGATGCCCTTGGGCTCTTTGAAATCCTCCCCCATTGTAGTTTTAATGTGTCGAAACAGTCTTCCACAAATCTCCATCCTGTATTGTCATCAATACATATATATGTGACATTATCTACTATTACAACATAGTGGCTTTAACTTACGTCCTGCAAAATACTAATGTCTTTGGGTAGCACATTCTGTATTTTTAGGGGCTGCCACAGGCAGCCCCTATATTGTTTTCATTTGGACTTCCGGTGTGTAACGCTCGTCCGATATATATATATATATATATATATAATATGGATTTGAAGAAAAGTCTTATAATAGAGAATTTATATAATAGTAATAGAGAAGTATGAACTTATACAGGAAGGAGTTAGAGGAATTGTTTTGAAAACAATTGCCAAATATGGCAATTGTTTTCAAAACAATCGTCCAGTTACAATAAACAGTATGTTCTATGAATGTTCAGCTGTGCATTTACACTCCAATGCTTTGCAAGTGATTCGAGTGCGTGGGGCGGCAGCCCCCACGAGTTTTTAACTCGAATTACTTGTTTAAGCCCTCGTACAAGCTAATCTGCAATATTTTCCCAAGGTGTGTGTTTGCATATTCCATAGAATATGTTTTCTCGATCAGGTGATCTTTTGATGACCACAGCACTATGCATTGCTAAAGTTGTCAAGATTGCCTTCCTCTTTTCCTCTTCTGCTGTAGCTGTCATTGCAAGGAACCTCACATCTTGAGATAGGAGACTGCGAAGTTCCCCTATCCTTGCGTAGGCTGGACGGAAGTTTTCACCCCTGCATGTATGTATATATTATGTATACATCAATATAGGAATGTATTTTATAGAACTGCCGAAACTTACCATGTAGTAACACAATGTGCCTCATCCACCACTACACACACAATCCTGTTCGCATTTTTTTGTATTTGCTGTCTGATTTGTACATTACTGAGTGCCATTTCTGGGGACATTAGTAGAATGTGGGGTTCCTCCTTGCCAAAGCTTTGAAGTGTGGCCTGGTGATCCATCCCTCCGCGAAGCATGCATACTCTCAAGCCCATCTGCTGCAAACGGTCAGCTTGGTCCTCCATCAGTGATATCAGCGGAGTGAGGCACAACACTTGACATGTCCCAAGCAGTTTGGAGTGCAGGAAATCGAATGCGAGCGGCAACAGCGCTAGGATGGTTGTTTTACCAAATCCAGTAGGAAGTTGAGCAAAGACTTCCTTGCCAGCAAGTAGCACTTTAACTGCTTCAGCCTGTTCTTCTTTGAGATGCTGGTACAATGTGGTCAGATGCTGAAAAGCGGATGTAACTGCAGAAGAAATCACTCGAGAATAGCGCTCCGTTGATGCAGCCATTTCGTCCACTCGATATTATTATTCACACCTCTAAATTTACGTAACAAGGTCAAATTCTGACTCTGCCCACACTGCATCAGGTTTTGTGATGAGTTGCGCCAGACCCTTTCCCGCTCGCCCGGTGACGTCAGTCCCTGAAAATGGCCGAGCGGGTTTGGGTCTGAGCTACGCCAGACTAGGTTCGCTATCGAGAAGACTTTTCCTATATGGATACTTTTTATAGCCTTATTACAGTCAGTCGTTGTAGTCGAATCGCTACTATTTACACTTTTAACAATATTTATTGTTAAAAGATTTGATTTGTTTGAGTTAAGATTGTTCGTTCGGTTGTGCGAATAATATTTGTAAGTTACACAAACTGTTGCTATGATGTTGGGCTTTTCTTAACCTATTTTATGCTTTTTTGTAGGGAATTTTTATTCGCGTGCTGACTATGGAGCAATTGTTAAATTGACTAGAATATGCTGAAAGGACTTGTTAGCACTTTCCACTTCTACGAGACTTAAAAGGAACATTTTCTTCTTGGGATACCCCGAAGAGGTAAATCTGCTATTGCATACCCTGTGTGATTATTATGAGTAATTACTGATTCATTTTTATAGATTCCCAATGCCTATTTTGTATTTCGACGGCATCATCGATCAACACGGTAAGACTGTTTGTATTGTATCGTTCTTGTCTTATTTCAATTGTACTTTTTCGAACATCATCATGTAACTTACTTTAACAGTTAGAAACCTCATGTTTTAACATTCAATTTTATTTATATTAATTTTGTACTTAATGCTAAGAATTATAAATTCATGCTGACCAATGTTTGATTTAGAACACAGCGGATGAATGTGTGTGTGCATGTGGTTATGCGCATATCAGTTAATATTCCTTTAATAATAATATTTGTATTACTTATAACACACATCACGATGCAAGACTATAATCATAAGCATTTGTGTATACACATGTACGTGTCTCAGTGTGTGTGCGTGTGTATGCGTGAACATACATGTCTCAGTGTGTGTGCATGCATGTACATGTTTCTGTGTGTGTGTGTGTGTGTGTGTGTGTGTGTACGCATGTACATGTCTTAGTATGTGTGTGTGTTTATACCTTAACATAACCACTATTCCTTACCCTGTGAGTGGTATCATTATGCCTTCCATTTTATAATTTCCTGTAATAAACTCACAGTATGTGTGTGTTCACGCGTGTACATGTCTCAGTGTATGTGTGTGTGTGTGTGTGTGTATGTGTGTACATGTCTCTCTGTGTGTACGCAAGTACATGTCTTAACCCATTAACGCCGAGACGCCCAAAAGCGCCCGTGAATATTGTTGCGTAAGACGTCAAGACGCCCAAAAGCGCCCGCGTAAAACGAGGGAAGTTCAAACGCTCATACTACTCGATAGGAACGCTCGATCTGTTCAAGTCTGACATCATTAGAAAGCCTAAAAATAGAGCTTTCTAAAGATAGTAAGATTACATAGGGTTACTATTTATAATTTTAGTGATTCGAGCGCTTATAAAAACGCCGCAGATAAGCGCAGAAAACATGAACTACAGATAATTACAATTCAAGTACAAACAAAGATAAAGTCATGGCAAGCTCTGGAAGTGGACTTCAAGACATCTTCTCTGATCAGGCAAGATTTGAAGAGATGTTTGGCATTCCTCTCCGGCGCTTCGAGAACTCTGCAGATAGTGACTCTGAAGAGGAACTGGAAGAAGAGATCAACGATGTAGACAAGCTGCTATGTGCAAGTGTGCTTCAAGAAGACTACCTTGACTTGTCAGGACCACCTCTACCAGCACTTGAAAGCACAACTGTGGAGGAGACAGCAATACAAGAACAGGACACCCAGGAACAAGAATCAAGCACCTTACCTACTCCTGCAGAGCTGCAGGTTCCATTGTTTGAGAGCAACTGGCATGACAGCAACTTCCATGAAGTTCCTGTGGATCCATTTCAGGAAGAAACTGGCATAGCTGTAGATGTCCCAGAGAATCCCAGTGCGTTAGACCTCTTCTCACTGTATTTCCACCTGGAAACATTCCAGCACATGGCAGATGAAACCAACAAGTACGCAGAATGGGTTCAGCAACAGCGTGGAAAAGTTGATGCAACCTGGAAACCTACATCAGCAGAAGAAATGAAGGCATTCGTAGGATGCACCATCATGATGGCCATTAACAGCTTACCTGTCTTGCACATGTACTGGATGCAGGACCCCTTCTTGCAGAATGATGGCATCACAGCTGTATTTACACGGGATCGCTACAAGAAGATATCACAATACTTCCACCTCAACGATAATACTAAGCAAAAAAAGAAAGGAGAAGATGGATATGACATTCTTTATAAGATACGGCCAATACTAGACATGTGTACAACAACATTTCAGACAGTTGTCAAGCCTGCAAAAGAACTGAGTGTGGATGAGGGCATGATCAAGTACAAAGGACGGGTCTCCTTCTTGCAGTACATGCCAAAGAAGCCAGTCAAGAGAGGAATCAAGGTGAGAACACACAATCATTCATCAACTAGGGAAACAACCTAGACATCAAGAGTGCCTTATATGTTTTTACATAATTGCGTTGCTGTTCAAACTTGAGCCTAGTAAATACATGCATACATACATACTGCATGTATAGGTTGACTGTAGATCTAATGACATTGTATGAATTGTATCTGGCATGACTGTTGACTCACCAATGCATGTTCTTATTTCATACACAGGCTTGGATCGTAGCTGAATCCAGCAATGGAATAGTTCTCAGGTTCTCCATATACATCGGGAGAGGAACAGACTTTGATTCTTCTGATGACGAACTTCAAACCGTTGGAACATACCTCGGTGAACGTGTCGTGTTTGGTCTCACAAGAAACTATCACAACAAGGGGCACCACATCTTCATGGACAATTTCTTTAATTCACCTCAACTTCTGGAAACACTTCTCCGTCAGAAGACATACGGATGTGGAACTGTCAGACTCAGCCTGAAAGACATACCCCAGGAGTACCACGGGAAGAACAAGAAGAAGGTGAAAAAGGGAGACACTGTCATCCACCAACGAGGAAACCTGGTTCTCACAGTGTGGCATGACAAATGACCAGTAGCCATCTTGTCAACAAACATCTCACCAGAAGCCACCACTGTTGTCACCCGACGAACAAAAGAACCACCATACCAAAAACAGGTCACTGTGCCAACACAAGTCCACACGTACAACAACTACATGGGCGGAGTGGATCTAAGTGATCAACTTAGGGGGTACTATCCAACAGGGAGGACATCCAGGAAGTGGTGGAAGTACATTTTTTAGTACTGCATGGACACCTGCATCTCAAATGCCTACCTGATAGCCACCAAACATCTCCCAGCCGACAAAGCCACCAAGTGGAAAAGAAGCAAAGTCCTGGGATACATGATGGACTTGGGGAAAGAGCTTATTGGTGACTATTCCAGCCGATTACGACAACCAGTGGGCCTTCGCACGAAGAAGCGTTCCTTTCAGCCTGTGACAGCAGCAGACCATCAGCGAGTCCAGTTTGAAGGGAGAAAGAGAGCGTGCGTTGGTTGTAAACAGCAGGGGAGACTGCCCAAGGACGGCCAAGGCAAGCGCGTGACAGAAACAACGTATGGCTGTAACACGTGTGGAGTAAACTTTTGTTTGGAGTGTTTTCAGGCGCATCTCTCCACTAGATCTGCACAAACAGACAACAGCATGGAACAGTAGTCGTAGATCTATTATTTTGAACTATTTAGCAACAGACTGACACTTACATTTTTATTTGTACGATCCATGTATCTTCTTCGTTGTCATTGAATTTGCCCTGTTCCTTACTGACGCGATAAGATACCGATGTCTTCACACAGAAGGCTAAAGAAAGCCTTTCGAAACAAAATAAATACAACTCGAAATACATGAAATCCGCCAAGTAAAAAGTTACAAACGAATTTCGAACATGTGCCTTTCAAGTGCAAACTTCCTCCTAAATCTCTCGGCGCACGAGGTCAGGTGGGCGCTAAATTATAGACTTAGGAGGGTTAATGTTAGTCTAGCCGCTAGCCCCGTACTTTTCCTCCCGCCCGCGAGGAAAAATAGGGTCTAGCGACTTTTGTACTTTTAACACCTCGCAGCGACCAATCAGATTGCATTGCACCGAATCGGTGCAATGCAATCTGATTGGTCAATCGAAATAAGAGGCAACCAAGGGGCGTTTATCCTTCGAACTCATTTCTCGCTCGTGTCAAATCGTTTGATACATTGCAGATGTCTCTTTGTTCGTTCATTTCTCTTGATTCTTCCATTCGAGATGAATGTCTCGTCAAGTCAGTTCTATCTTTAGGTCACAAATCCTTAAAGACCGAGCAGCAGAGTGCGGTAATGGAGCTTCTTATTGGCAAAGATGTCTTTGTGAACTTACCTACCGGCTTCGGGAAATCGCTTATTTACCAGGTGCTCCCAATTTGTATTTCTATGGCTTTAGAGAAGGAAAGTCAGGTAGCAACAGGTAGTCTCAGGCGATCTTCAATCCGCCATTCGTCCTTGATCCTTCTTAAACGGACGCAGTACGTAAGTAAAGTGATCTCGCCCGACGTCATCGTCTACAAACAAAGGAGCTAGGACGCGAGCGGCGCAGTAAATACGCTAAACCAATTTACACTTTTGTCGATCGTGAGAACAGCCAAAGAACGTGAGGTTGAATCATACAGTAGATAAGATGGTTGAATACACGCCCCAGGGCGTTGATAGTAATACACGCCTAACCTTGCGTTAATGAGATGCGGTGTTAAAAGTACAAAAGTTGCTAGACCCTATTTTTCCTCGCGGGCGGGAGGAAAAGTACGGGGCTAGCGGCTAGACTAGGTTAATGTCTGTGTATATGCCTTAACATAGCCACTATTCCTTATACTCTGTGAGTGCTGTGCCTTCCATTCTTACAAGTTTCTGTAATTATCTCAGTGTATGTGTGTAGGGGGGTGCTGGTGGCTCAGTAGGTTAGCACTGAAGTCAGTCAAGCATTGGACAGAAGGCACCACTCCACCTGTGTGCCATTTGGAGCTTTTTTCCCTGCACCCCCCTGCCACCAACCTGGGACAGCTGAGAAGATGACCTACTGCAGCCACCAAACAATTTGAATTTGATTTAATTTGATCGTGTGTGTGAGTGAGTGTGTGGGATACTGGGGGCCTTAATAGTAGCCTCTGGCTAATGGCCACCCAGTTAAAATAAGAAATTATTATTATTATTATTATTATTATTAATGGCTCACCCAGTCAAAATAAGAAATTATTATTATTATATTATTATTATTGTGTATGCATTTACATGTCTCAGTGTGTGTGTGTATGTGTGTGTGTGTGTGTGTGTGTGTGTGTGTGTGTGTGTGTGTGTGTGTGTGTGTGAATGTGTATGTATGTCACATCTACATGTCTCCGTGTGTGTATGCATGTACATGTCTTAGTGTTTATGTTTATGCCTTAATATAGCCACTTTTCTTTACACTGTAAGTGATATGTCTTCCATTTTTATAAATTTTCTGTAATTTCTCAGTGTTTGTACATGCACACATGTACATGTCTCAGTGAGTATGTGTGTAAATGTTTCAGTTTGTGTGTGTACATATGTACACAGTTTAAAACACATTTACTCATACAAATTCACACATTCAACAAACAATTGACCAACATACTTTACATAGTGAACAGTATATAACGTACTAGTGGCACAAATACACATTGTACACATATACATGCACAGACACACAGAGAGACACAGAAAAACACACATGTACACACACAAACACATGTTCACACTATATGTGACCATATATAAACACAAATGTACATATTATATTACCTTACATTCACACATACACATGCACATGCACACAGACACGATTATGCACAATTGCACAGACAGACATCTGAACTAATTTCCAATGACAAAGTCTACACACAGACAGGCACATGTGCACACACACACACTCAAAAACACACATACACACACAATTTCCCCTACTAAATACACAAGCATTTTCCACACATTCT
>CAUJGJ010000248.1:122400-124900 GCA_963170055.1 Halisarca cf. caerulea | reverse complement strand
CACACCATGCTGCTATAACCAATGTGGTGTATCAAGTGATTGTAAATAGGTGACACACACACGCACACACACACACACACACACACACACACACACACACACACACACACACACACATACACACACACACACCAAACAACATAGATACGGTGTCATAATGATATGGGGCCCCCCGTAGATATAAGGACCCCCGTCCCCAAATCTATGTAGATATGGGGACCCCAGAATAAATATGGGGCCCCCTGCTGTACAGCAATGCATTTAGATTTAGCGATATAACCAAACTATTACAGTGATCTAATCTACGAAGAAAGGATGAAGCGTGAGACAATATGTAAGAAGGCGAAATTGGCGCGCGAATGGCCACATGGCGATGCAGAGCTCGTGTCAGAAAGAAGAATTTCAAAGATCTTGGATGGCAAAGAACGGCAGATTTACTTTCCGGCAACTATTTGATTATGTAACTAAACGTGAATACGCAGCTGGCTCCACAAAGTCAGAAAAACATGCTCTCAGGAAGAGAGCCAAGTTTTTTTTACAGTAAAGGAAGAGCATCTCTACTATGTGGGTGGTAAGTGACGACATTTCTGCATCCGACTGGGTCGAAATTTGTACAAACTTTACTGCATGACATTCTTCCATTTCGTTCACAAATAAATACACCTGCACTCTTATCCTCAGGGAATCCAAATCCAGATTCGGCTAGATTAGTCGTTGAAAGCCCAGAACAACGTAAGAGAATTGTTTCCTACGTACATGATGAAAGTCACCTGGGAATCAACCGTACTAATGATCTAGTTTCCAAGAAGTACTACTGACCTAATCTGTACAAGGATGTTACTGCTTATGTAAGAAACAATGCTATACTCGCAATTATATCATATTCATTCATTATTACATGTATATATTAATACCAATGATTAATTTAAATTTGTTAAATTTATTATTTATTAAATATTATAATATTGTAATTATGTTTATTAACTTAAAATAGGTTTAACATGTATTAATTTCCTTGCACACAGGTTGAGACTTGTGATCAATGTAAAAGAAACAACAAATGCCTGAAAAAAGCCGTTGGTTCTCTTCATCCTATATATAGCAGTTCCTTCCAAGCTTTGGAGCCAGATAGGAATGGACCTTATTGGACCACTTCCTGTGACACCTCGTGGGAACAAGTATATTATCACCCTTACCGATTATTTTTCCAAATGGGCAGAAGCAACTGCACTCCCCAACAAATCGGCTGAAGATGTTGCAACATTTATGTATAGTGTAAGTTGCACATTTAAATAGAGCAGTTCCCTGATATTACCCTAAATTGGGAATTTAATATCGCGACCAATAAGTTTTTGCATTTTTTGCAAGTTGACTCCACTTGTGAATATTTCTGCACGTGTCAGGTATAGCCAATCTATGGTGAGACTTGCGAAATTTTTGTCCCAAATTTTTCGGTTTACCTGATTTGACGCCAATTCGCATATTTTATTGTTCATGATTATTTCCCAATTTATATATATATATATATATATATATATATATATACATATATAATATATATATATATATATATATATATATATATATATACATATATAATATATATATATATATATATATATATATATATATATATATATATATATATATATATATATATATATATATATATATATATACATATATAATATATATATATATATATATTATGCATATATATATATATACAGTAGAACCTCGTAATAAGACCACCTCAGAATTAAACCACTTTGTTGCAGTCTGGAATTTCTCCTATAGTTTAATAACATGAAAATTCAGAAGAAAGACCACATTTTTTCTTCTGGATGTCAAAACCTCACAATTAAGACCACTTATTTGTGGATACTGCTGTTTTCTGTGGACATTAGGCTCTAAAATGGCAATATCAGTAGAAAGAGATGGTAAACTTGGGGTCACTTTTTTAACATCATATAATGGAGTAACAATGAAAGAGGTGTGATGGTACAAATTTTCTACAGTTTTATTGCCTTATGTGCATCCTGTGTCTATGGAATGACCTCTGGATGTGCCATGCTATTCTGGGCAGTACTTTCAGAAATAAGACCACCTCAAAATTAAGACCACTTACAACGGTCCCAAGGTTGGTCGCATTTGTGAGGTTCTCTCTCTCTCTAAATATATATATTATGCATTTATTATATAATTTTGTATTAATTTTATGCATGACATGCAGTTCATATGTCGTTTTGGCTGTCCTGAGACCCTGATAACTGATCAGGGAAGGGAGTTCGTGAATCAATTATCAGCAAATCTTACTCAAATGACCAAGACCAATCACTGTATTACTAGTGCATATCATCCCCAAGTGAGTACTTGCACGCCTTAAGTTGATAAATGGTTTTACTATCCTATAAATTATTGAATATTATAGTATTTAATTTATATATTCTATCCAATTTTAAATCATAGACAAATGGTCTTACAGAACGTTTCAATCAGA
>CAUJGJ010000248.1:120200-122200 GCA_963170055.1 Halisarca cf. caerulea | reverse complement strand
CCCTCAGCAGAAACCTTGCAATGGTATGCAACGACGATCAATCTGACTGGGATAACAAGATCGATACTATCCTGATGGCATACAGGGCGTCTACACAGGCGTCAACAAAATATGCGCCATACTACTTGGTTTTCCAGCAAGATATGCGCCTACCCATAGATGCAGAGATCATGCCAGCCATGCACAATCATTATGATGATTCTTCAGCTGACAGTCCAGATGAGGGTAGTGATGAGACAGTGCAGCAATTGCTACTAGCTAAACGTAAAGAGGTATTTGGCACTGTTGAGAAGAATTTACAAGATGCACAGGCAAAACAAAAGGAAGTCTATGATAAAAAGCACAAGCCTGAAGAAATTGCAGTAGGATCTGAAGTTCTAATTGAAAACACCTTGCAGAAAGGGAGAAAGGGGGGTAACTTGGATGATGCTTTTAAGGGAAGTTATTTTATTGAGGATAATATGGGAAAGGGTCTTTTCAAGGTCAGGAATCAGACGGGCACTGTGCTTAAAAAGAAAGTCAACATAAACAGGTTGAAGCTTCATAAGAGACGTGGTTTGGTAAAAGCAGCACCACCTGCTAAAGAGCCCATTTCATACCAGCCACACATCTTGTCATCTGGTGAGTTAATTTATCATGTGCACATGAATCCGATGTACTTATTCCATATTATTATAGTATAATTACTTTGTTAGGCTAATAAGCCTCAGAGTCTTTGAAAATGCATGCTTGCAGTTAAATTAAAACATTGTCAATTACAATAAAAACTGTAACAATTCTGAGTATAACTTCACTGATGATTTATAGATTCTGCTGCAAAGAATTCGAATTTGGAGTGCATAAAGGTGGACCCTAGTTATATAGTACCCCCCCCCCCTGATGATCTATGTGATATCAGTTATGGTAAGTCATTATAAGTTCCCTCATGCACCATTATATTAACTCATTCATTTGTACACCCTCATGATCACACACACACACACATACACACACAAACATACATACACACACGCATGCATAAATGCATGCGGGCATACTAGATATACCCACACTTTCCAGACAGTATGTATGAATACGTTAAGTATATAATTATTATTGTCTCTGGATAGATTCTGCTATGAAAGTTTTTAAAGAAATGAAGGTGCCTGATGATGAGGACCATTTCCCAGAAGCAACTTCTATCCCCTTGTTGGAAGGAAACAACCTAAGGCTTGTCAGTTTATTTGCATGTGTTCAGTATTATACAGTAACTATTATAATAATACATATATTATAACTATTATGCAGTGCAGATTCCTCTGGTCAATGACCTGATACTCACACATATAATTATAATGTATACATTTAATAGCAAATTTAATATGTTCTTTAATTATTTATGCAGAATGGGACATCAATGCAGCAATCTGAAAATGAAAGTACCAGTCTTGTGGCATCCACCATCCAAGGTCAAGGAGGTTTGTTTTTCTGGTATTGTATAATATCATTCTCTTTTTCTATATTATTTTAAATTGAAATAAGATAATGTATACTAGTCTTATATATATATATATATATATATATATATATATATATATAATTATATTTGTTTATATTTATCCCAGATGGCCAACCTGACAATATATCACCACCACCAATGAAAAAAAAGAAAGCGACCTTGACATCTTATGGCTCTACCAGCAATCCCATCATTATTTCTGACTCACCAAGCAAACAGAGTACTACCTATTGGGTGGCAGAATTAGTGCTCTCTGCTTTAAATAAACAAGAACTCCACAGTGGTGCCTGGCTGACAGACAAGCATGTGAGTGCTGTTAACAAAATAATAGCAAAGCAGTTCCCACACCAAAAGGGATTTGAAGATACCGTGGTGCTTGCCAAATGTCTAACATATAAATCAGGAGTGGAAAATTTCATTCAAGTGATCAATTTGGGAAGACAGCATTGGGTATGCGTTTCCAATGTCTTTGCACCACCTGGAGTGATTGATGTCTATGATA
>CAUJGJ010000248.1:72700-75200 GCA_963170055.1 Halisarca cf. caerulea | reverse complement strand
CAACCTTGAAACATAGCAGGCTGCTGCAACAGGAGTGGCTGCAAAGATTGCACAGGCAGCGGCTGCAAAGGTTGCCGTTGTATTGTCAATGAGCTAATTCCTGAACTTGATGGCCCTTGAGAATCTGATGGACAATACGGAACAACCTGCATTCTGTCCTTGTTTTCCAATGCACGGCAAACTTCAAACTGCTGTTCTTCACTCACACGGGCATAGTGACGTACACCCTCAACTGTACGATGGCCACTGCGATCCATAATAAGCTTTTCAGGGACCTTTTCTTTATACAACTTTGTTACACCATAAGCTCTTAGGCTGTGGTTCGTAACCTTTCTGTCAAGCTGTGCCTCATCTGCCATGGTCTTCATGAGTGAGTACAAAACATTCTTGCCAATGGGAGCGTTAGTATACCATGGGGCTAAAGCATCCAGTGGTGTGTCTGCTTTTGGTTTCAAATAAAAAATATCTTTCTTTTTTGCTTCTGGTGGTATCTTGGATAGATATTTGTCCAGTAGAAGTACATGACATCTTTCAATACATGCACTCTCATACTGGTGGACAACCTTATTACCCTGTTTCAGTTGTTTCAGACCTGCAGCTCGGTTCTTGGAGACATACTCCGTGTAGGTATAGCGAACCACATTCTTTCCTTGCATTTTAACCACCTCACGACGAAGCTGTGATGGCTTCAAGTTCCTATGCTCAACCCCCCCGCGCAGGCAAAAGTTCTTCCCATTGAGGAAGAAAACACAATTGAGGAGACCCTGGGGTGTCTCTGGGTCGAGAATTCGCTTAGCCCACAACTGCTCTTCATCTTCTTCAGTTACAGCCTCGGTTTTCAGGGAACATCCCAAACCTTCAGAATGAAGTTTTCTGTACAACGCATCTAAGAGCTTCTTCAGAGGGTTAAACTCGCTCTGGGTTATGATGTTTACAGAAGAGTTCTTCTCCGTTCTAATATACCGCTGTATACCCATTAAATAGTGATGAATAGTACGCGGCGGGTATCGTGTTCCATCCTTCTTTCGTATTTCCGTGGAAAAACGACACAACCATTGACAAAGGTCTCCTAGATTATCACTGAGAATGATATTTTGTGGCACCTTTTGCTGAGGAAACCTCTTGTTTCTTTCTTCGGCCCACTCGTTAAAGAGCTTCAGGCACTTCTGCGTGTCTGCAGATGTGTTTTGAGGCACATATCCACGGCTTAATTCCTCAAAGTCATCGTCGTCCGAAGCGAATTGGAATCTACTAGTCTTGGCTGAAGGACCAGGATCACTAGATTGGCTAGTGCGCTTTGCCATGGCTGATTTCTTATGGCTTACGAATGGAATATCTCGCCGTTTCCAAAGCCCGCGTCTTTTCTGCATGGCGCTTATTTCTAAGCGATTAACGATAAACTGGTTACTACCCGCCCGTGCTCGGGAGTAATGCATTTACTGCTCTCGCCCCTCGGGCGCTTCGCGCCCTCGGGTCTCGCGCAGTAAATGCATTACTCCCTCGCGGTCGGGTAGTAACCATTACTTACAGCCCGATTGTATTAGTCGGCGCTGTCCCTCCACGATCTATACCATTTAGATGTTCTTTGTGAAAGCATGTCGTCTCCTTTGTAGGGGAACTGTTAGGAAAAGTTCAGTATTAGAGGCAGATGCATTTCTTGTGAAGTTCTGTGAGAAAGCTACAGAGTACTTTGGAAAAATTATTTGTACACCCAATATGCACTTGCATCTTCACATCAAAGAATGTGCCTTGGATTTTAGGACAATATATGGCTACTATATATGGCTACTGGTGTTTTTCATTCAAAAGATACAATGGGATGCTTGGGAATTATTCTATGAGTAAAAGGGATATAGAGAACCAAATAGGCAGGAAATTTGCACAAGAGCAGCTTCACGCTCAATGCCCATGCCAGCATTCTATGCACATCTATGCCACTTCCAGGTAAACTAAAGGATGATTTTATTGGAGACAAACTTGACATTCTTTCAATAAAGGAATATCTGTATTTGGAAGAAATGCAGAGCACCGCAACAGCAAATACTATGGAATGGTCCTGCCCTAGTCAACATTTACATGAGCTGACTAAACTGAAAGGCAAAGTCAACTCTGTCCTATGACCTGATGAGCAGCAAGGCTTGGAGAAAAAATGTATACTGTTCTCTATGACAGAAACAAATCCATTACAATTGTTAGCGCTTCTGCTGAAGTGACAAAAGTGCACTGCATGCTGAAGAGAGGCTGCATTGTGGTCTACTAGCAGCTGCATTTTGGCCTGTGACTGCCAATTCAGAAGCACCTATTTTAAGTATAGGAGGATTGTGTAATATTCTACAGCACCAGATAATTGTACAAGAATCAGCTGCAGGGGGATCATCATGCATTAGTCTTGTCATAGTTGAGATTTGGTGGTTTATGTGTCATCCGCAAAGCAATTTTCTGGGACCACCATGTGTCATAGTGGATACTACATATAATCCTCTGATGTCTGGTCATCAGT